>JAKSZP010001505.1:0-150268 GCA_022478985.1 Massospora cicadina | reverse complement strand
AGGATGGTCGCAGGACTTGACAAAAGTTTCCAACGCTGGGAGAGATTCCATGAGGGATCTATTATTCTCACACATGGAGAGTAACCATTGATGAGCTCCCTCTGAAATCTCATGAAGCAGCAGCTGGAGGAGGAGGCGTCAGCCAAGTCCTTGCCTTAAGACTTCTGGCAGTCCCTAAGGCTGGACAACGTGTTGAAGATCTCACATTTAAATTTGGAATCACATGAAAAGTGTAGAGTGAGACCGGTAGTGGCAGGTACTGCACACTTTATGAGCGTCTTGAGTGAGGGGAGCCGCGCAACACCCTCAGCACACCCTTTGAGGAAGGTAACAACCAAGGCCAGAAGGGATACAAAAGTACCAGCCCAGTGGACCGCTTCAATGGGTGACAACTCTGAGAGTATCGGGCTAACTCTAGCCACCCAACAGTAGAAGAAACTCACAAAAAATTTCAAGCTTTTCTCAGATAATGTCAGGGAAACTGGAGCGCAGCAGGTCGCTAGAGGGAAAGACGTAGGCCAAAGGTGTGCCTACAAGGCCAAATGACCCAACAAAATTAAGAAACGTCCTAAACGTTCATTATTGCGTTTCTAAATAGATCTGTGGAACAAAACGCACACCAAACTGGCCACAACCGTCAGGGACAAGAGACCCTGAGAGATGGGAAGGGTGGCGTAAAATCTAGGACAAATTGCAGCTAAGTAAGAAGTAGCAGAGCTGGAAGAATAGGTGGAGGAGTAGGTGAAGGACTAAGGTACAACAGTAGGGGCAAACCAGAGCGGAAAACGGAATTCAGCCATTGCAGAACTTTGCAGAGTTGTATTTTTTTGGAAAAACTAAAATACAGGAAATGTGCCCAAGATCCTAAACTTTATTAAAATGATCTGTGTATAGGAGAAAATCAAAGCCTTTATCATCTTGGGACTTATTTTATAGTAGGTTGCTTTACGAAAATTCCAGTGGTTGTTTGAATCTGATATGAGCTACAAATTCGTCGTTTTTCAACAAAATTAAAAAATTTTGAAGTTGTCCAGATTTCGTAACCTCATATCTTGTGATTTTCTGGGTGTTAAGTTCAATACCCACCTGGGCTTTTGCCTCAATTAAGCCGTTTTCCTCAGCCCTGGCTGGCAAATCCAAAACCCATTTTTGTCAATGACCTTAGATAGGTCATTGGTGACCCTTAAGGGTTCTGGTCTCTGCCCTAAGGGCTTGTTGGACTTGGCTTAAGAAGGGCGGTTAATTCCAGGAAATATGTCATTAGCTGTGACACCCATAGAGCGGTAGGCCATGGAGGGTTGCAGAAAACGCTGAAGTTCTAACAGCCCAATTAATATTGGGAGAGTATGCACTATGATATGCTTGAAATAATTGCTTGTTGCCATGAGTGTCAAGTGGAGAAACCATTTCAAAAGAAGACTACCTACCATCTGTCAAGCCTCAGTATGCATGGCATGCTGTTTCTCTGGATGTGTTGGGCCCTCTTCCAAGCGGCGCAAACTGCTCAAAATATATAATAGTAGCCATTGGTCATTTGACAAGATGAATGAAAGCAAGGGCGATCAATGATTTAGGGGCTATCACAGCTTCCAAGTTCATCCAGAATGTGTTATACAGTGACATGGCTGTCCACAATTTATCCTCACGGACAATGGAACCTTTTTCACGTCACATATACTTCCCAAGTTGAATGAACTAAAGAAATTTCGCTGGGTCTTGACTATACCCTACCACACTGAATCTAATGGAATGGTGAACGGGATAACGGAACCTTAGTAAATATTCTTTGAAAGCTTATAAAATATCGGCCTTTGGAATGGAGTACACTATTATTCACTACAGTCATTGCATAAAATATTAGCTATTAGTTGGTGACAGGGAAAAGTCACTTCCAGTTACTTTACAGAAGACATCCAGCCTTGCTGGCCTTGCTTTATTCCTGTGTGAAAGATACTGGTGTAGTAGAGCCTCAGCGCTATTTAATTACCTAACTGACACGCTTATTAAACTACAAACTGAAGCATATTCCACTAGTTTGGCCAAGAAGATTTGGGATCAGGAAGCTGACCAATGTAGACGCAGCAATCTCCACCAGTTTGTTATAGGAGACCGTGTCCTGTTCCATGACTAACATGGTTTTTTAAGAAGGAACAAGCTTTCCAGCATATGTATTAGACCATTTGAGATAATCAAGAAAACTGGGGTTGACGCCTACACTATTAAGGGGCCCACAGGTGGTCAGATTATCAACTGACTACATGCGAAGTTCCTGCGGGCATACAAGCAATAGGAGCTTATCATCCAGTCAAGGGAGTAATGTTGAGATTCTGATATGACTGAACAATAAGCTATAGTTCTAATGTATCATAAATTATATTTGAGGCAATCCTTGAGATTGAGCAATTCATTATGTCGATGTGAAGTGAGTCTAATCGAAGAAATAATGGTTTGGCAGATTAAAGGAAATCACTGAAGTCTCATGGCTTGAATTTCTCAATAGATAGGAGCAAATAAGGATTTACTAAATGGATAATGTTGAATCCGCTGAGGAATACTGAGGATTGATAGTTGAGCATGAGAGTGAGAAGGAGGAGGTTTTTATAAAGAAAGAGAGATTAAGGAGAGTAACAGAAGTAGCCGTTAGTTGAAAATTAACTAAAGTGGTATTATCAGATTAATAGCTCCTTTATTAAAGTCTTTATTATTATTTATTTAGGGCCAGAAATCATCATATTGCTCATCCGTTGCTCAGTGGGTTTACCCTGTGCAACCCATTTGGCGGAATAAAGAAAATCCGCCAGAAAGTTAACACATAGTATCAATAAAGTTGGTGGCTAAGTTACCGTTGTAACCCAATGTGGAGCACCGGATGGTATACAGGACCATTGGTGCAGAATGCACTGCCTTGGAAGGGGCTCATAGTGCACTTCCTCTACAGTTTGGATCAGTCGCCATCTATACGATGGTGATTGTGTTGCTGAACCACAACTATGACATTATGATAGGGCAGCCTTCAGGTGCCACTTTGTTGTTGTAGTCGATATGACTGAGGATACATTCAAGATACTGAAAAAGCGGATCCTCTTTACTTCACCTCAAGAAGGGTGCCAAAGGATTCTGACTGCACTGGAGAAGTTAAAATTACATATAGTACAGCATGATCCACGTCTGTACCAGTGATCGAAAAACAAAACTAGGGCTTTTCTTCATCAAATATATGAGTGCTGTGACTACCCCTCTAATCTGCGCACACCATAACTATACCCTCTGGCCACCAAGTTATATTGGGAACAGAGCTTGAAATTGAGATACCCAAAGAGCTCTATGGGGACCATCTAGTACTAAAAAAAGAGCTCTATGGGGAAATTCTTGGGCCTTATCAGCAATCCCACTTTGAGCACCATGTGGCCCCAGGCATCATGTTATCTGGACATAGAGAGATTAAAGTATTGCTGAAGAACCTGCAGAAAGGGCCGCTGATGTTCTGAAGACACTAGGTGGTGCCAAATCTGCATTTGACCCCCATTAATGAGGTCTGTTGGATTTTTGAGTTAGAACTTTGGTTCTCTGGTGCTTATTTACCGCTAATCCAACAATATAAGGGAAGAGCTTTTATCACCATTTAAATGAAAATAATAAAAACAAATAATACTGAAAAGGGTTAGCTTTATAGAATTTTATTTGGTGCCGCGTGGGGGTAAAAAAGAGTGTCTACTTAATAAATTGATAGTATTTAACATGTCAAAGCTCAACATCTGGATAGCTTGGGAAATTCCAAATTAGGTAATATTCAGTTTTATCCTATCAAAGCTTGGATTACTTGCTTCACTTTAGCTGAACGATGGATGGTGAACTATGTTTGGCTAAGAAGTACCCATGGGGTAATAATTTGATAAACTTCAGTAAATCACCACAAGATAAAATTGATTTCACCTCGGGGGACCCCTGCCATGCCTATAAAGGGGGTGGTTCCCGCGTAGGTGCTTGAATGGACCTGGAAATGGCTGGGGGGAGTACCATCAGATGGACGCCCTGTTCCACTTCATGGTCAGAATAATTTAACTGCTGGTTATTGGGTTAGTTGCCCATAAAGTATTTAAAATTATGTTGCCCCAATTTGTGGGGTTCCATCAAGAATTAGCCAGGGTCCTTTGGCTAATAAAATTATTATTGGTAGTTGAATCAATTTTGTCATTATCAAGGACTTGCAAATGTCCGACATTTCCCCTTTTCAGCAGATGTTTCTCACAACATTTTATTCTGAAGCCTGGGAGGCAAATGTCCGACAAGGTCCTTTGTTTCCATATTTTTGGGCCATTGAAAGAGTTTGGTTTTCTACTGGACCTCCTGCCAGTATAGTGGCAGTGGTTCCTCAAGACACTTCAACAAGGTTGTCAGAAGAACAGATAAATTAGCAATGGCACTATTTAAGAAGTATTGGGAGTTTTTTGCGTCAATGACCAAGGTTTGGGATGAGCTCATGACATTGTCCAGCAGTTGAACATAAGGGACTACCTTCCTATCTGGTCATGGATGATCCTCCATTAGAGATCCATGGAAGAGGTAGTTTTCTGAAGATATAAAAAAGCTGTTGGAGCAGGGGATATGGAGCCATACAGAGGTCCTTGGGCATCCCCATATTGATTGTCATAACGAATGACAGAACTAACCATGTAGTAATCAGATACTAAAAACTAAATAATATCTCAAAAAGACTTTTATCTGCTGCCCCAAATTGATGACGCTTTAGACTTCTTTGTCGGTACTCACTATTTCTCAGTTATGGACCTAATATCTGTTTATTGGAAAATCAAGTTGACTGAGGAAGAACAAGAAAAATGTGTGATAATCACCTCCAAGGGGTTTTTCCAGCACACTTGCATGCCACAGGGGCTATGTAGCTCCCCAGTTATGTTTCAGAAGGCCATTTACACCATTCTTGTGGACCCAAAACAATTGTGTGTCCTTATTTATATTGGCAGCATCATTGTATTCTCGCGGACATTTTCAGAGCACTTGAATCAATTGGAGGAGGTGTTCCAAACCCTGACATCTAACATAAAGATCAAGCACCATAAATTTCACTTCTTTTGAGAACAACTAGAATATCTTGGGTTCGTGTTAAACGCCAGGGGACTTATGCCACAACTGGCTTAGGTAGAAGTCATAAGAAGGATGGCCCAAGCCAGTACCAACCAGGAATTTGTGTATTTCTGGGCATGGTTGGTTACTACCTATGCGTTATTCCCACTTTCAGTTGTATTGGGGCCCCCTTTTTGAACAACTAAATAAAGATGCCACGTTTGCATGGATAAAACAATGCCAGATTGCTTTCAATATTCTTAGGATGGCACTAATCAGTGCCAGTGTTGCGATGTCCAAACTTTGAGAAGTAGTTCATTTTCTATACTGATGCCTCCCTTTCCGCCATCAAAGTGGTATTATCCCAGTGAGATGACAATGGTGCGGAGCACCCTGTCAAAAAGCACATCAGGAGTTTATACTTCAATGAAAGGAAGTACACAGTGACTAACAAGGAACGTTTACTTGTGATTTACACCTATAAAAAGTTCTGGGTTACCTCCATGGAGTAAGTTTTAAGTTGTGACTGACCATTATTCCTAGTTTTGGTTACAGAACCTTTGGGAACCAGTGGGACAGCTCACATGGTGGACTCTCAAACTTCAAGCATATAATTTTGGAAAAAAAATCACCGTCCTGAGGCAAAGCATCAGAACGCTGATTGTTTATCATGGATACTGACTGTTGCATAACAGTGGATATGATGATTTGATGTACAAAGAATATTAGCAGCAATACTTTTCTTTCTCATTGCAATCACTATTGCAACATATTCAATTCAAGACTGAATCTAGTTTGTTAATTTCACAGAGGAGATTAGTCTGCGCCCATGTCAGGGAGCAGTTGGGCAAGCAAGGTAATAGGAGCAGGTGGAAGGCCCGCGGCCTCCAACGTTTGAAAACGCCCCGGAGAATCTGGCGGAATTGACAAAAATTTTAAAAAACTGGCGCTCATGATTTCCCCAGAGATACTCGCATGGCAAGCACGATGCAACCAGTACATCAACACGCCACACTCCCAACCACTTTTGTTGGTGAAATTTGGAGTCCGCGTGTATCTGGACATCCAAAAAACGGCCTTATGGGAAAAATTTTGTGAAGATGTACACAAAATTTTCCTGACTGCGGTGTACATTGCACCTCACTCCATGTCATGTGGTTGGCTGGACTTAGGTTTCAAGAGCAAAAAAGCAGCAGATGAAGCTGCAGCGGTGCACATAGTGGTTGACCTCCCTGAAGGGCAATGGGTCATCAAAACCAAATGCACCAGATGGACAAAATCAAACCAAATTTTCCTCACGTTTGACTTTTTGCCTACTATGGTAAAACGTGACATTTTGGAACAACACCTGAAAGATGGTCTCGCCATATATGGCGAAATACAATCTTTCGAAATGCAATGCTTCACATTGATGCCACACCTGTGCACTGGCAAAGCCATTGCAGTTCTGACCCCAACTGAGGAGATCGCTAAGGACCTAACCCAGATCCCACACTCCACTTTTATTGATATCGCAGGATATACCACCCACCCATTCTGGGTGACCGTGGACAGCGCGCCCCCCATTTGCACCCACTGTGACGCATTCAGCCACAAGGCGCACGCATGCCCCATCAAGGAGGGCGTCACATTCCAAGAGCACCCCTCGGCGGCCATGGCCAACAGAGAGGTGCACTATGAACCAACTGCAAGCACCAAGGAGGCTTTCCCGTGGGGAGCACAAGGCTGCTACCTATTGGTAAAGCCTATCTCCCCACAAGAACAGAAGAAGGCTAAGCAGGCCCATAGGGCCACGGCCAAGGAAACGGCCAAGGCCACCAAACTATCCCACACTCACAACGCCAGGAGGACATGGAAACCTTTGCGGCGGAAGCAACTTGGGAATCCATCAACCAATCAGATTGGGAAGCCCATGCTGAGTGGGCCATTCAATCTGAGGATCCAATGGGAGACTCGATCTCACCCAATTGTTGCACCCAAGCTCTGGTCAAAACTGACTTGGGACCTATCCCAACTGAAAAAAATTTTTGACCTGCTCAACGGTGCACCAAACTCATCCGCACCATAAAAAATTCGTCAGACGTCAGAAAACAAAAAGTGAAGGCCAAAGCCAACGTGACTCTTTCTGCAAAAATCAACAAAAACCCCGATAGTGTTGCTGCTAACACCCATGCTGCTGTGAAAGCCTGTGGGGACCTAGAAGAGGCTGGTGGGCCCGGGGGCCCACCCCCTCGCACCTAAGGTGTGATGGGGGAAACCTTCACTTTAGGGATGTTGAATATTGCCGGACTCAAGGCCTCCACATCCCAGGCTAGGAAACTGAGTTTTTTACAACACAATTTACCTGTGGATATCCTGGCCATCCAGGAGTCCCACTGTCCACGAGGTTCCAAGGAAACTTGGAAAACAATGCTCCTCCCATCCCTATCCTATTGGTCGAAGCACTGTGGGGTGCTAATTCAGAAAAATAATTTTTTCAAATTCTTATCCTCAGAAAAATTCCTAAATGGCCGAGTGCTCATCATCACCTTCTCGTGGGCTGATGTAGCACACGCAATTGTCAACATTTATGTCCCAAACAGTGCACACGAGCGTCAGGAATTTTTCTCATTGGTCAAATCCCTCCCGCTACCCCCTGATTCTTTCCTAGTTGGCGACATGAACTGTAGGCTAACCTCACCGATGGACCAGTGGCCTCCCTCACCACATGCCCCACAGGGTCACATTGAACTACGCATTCTAAAGGCCACCCTTGGGTTAATGGATGCACTGCCACGACATGCCCCGCTGCTCAAAAACATGACACGTCCCCACATCCACAACAGCCAATTAAGGTCCATGACCCGCATCGACCTTATTCTAACGCTGGCGAAATTCAACCCCACATCTCCCACTTCAAAACAATGAAAATGGAATTCTCTGACCACTGACTGGTCTTGATAACATACCACCTACCTGTCACAGTTGCTAAGGCCCCACATTGGTGCAAAATCTGCCCCCCCTGAGCTCACGTCGCCAGGATTTTCCATGTGGGTGGAAGAGGCAACTTTGGCAAAAAAGTTTGTTGCACCATTTTGCACGGACCCCATTGCCACATGGGCAACTTTCAAAGAGGACACCATCCACCACTCTCACCATCTCTCCTCCAGACGCTCATGAGCCACATCAGCAGTTATCTCACGCGCTCTGGCAGAATTGGCCCACTTGGAGTCCAACATTTCAGCTACAGGATACAGCCCTGCATGGGTCCGGAAGTAGGCGGAGGAAGCCGCCCACCTCAACGCACTCAAAAGGCAACACAAACATTGGGTTTGTGTCCAATACGGGGCCACACGCATCACAAAAGGTGACAAGTGCATCGCATATTTCTTTAAAAAAATTTTCGCACCACGCCAGAGCGTGGCCTGCACACAGGTGCAAAGATCAGACAATTCTATTGTGGATACACCGGCCAAAGTGGCAATCAAAATGCAAAAATATTACTCCAAGTTGTACTGAGCCAAACCAATTCAGTCAGCCAAAGTGGCGGAATTTTTAACTGAGCTCATATCTGCACAATTTCCGATACCCAGAAATAATGAATTTGATTACTCTGAATGAATTATGGACAGCCATTCATGGTGCGCCAAACTGAAAATGCCCAGGCCTAGACGGCATTCCATATGAGTACTACAAAAAATATTTCAAATATATATCCCCACTTCTGCTTGCCTCACTTAACCAAAGCCTGTTGGAAATGCGCCTCCTACCAGGAGGACATGAGGCCTTTACTGTCACACTCTTCAAGAAAAAGGATAAGCTTGACTTAGCCAACTGGCGCCCCATTTCTCTAACAAACACTGACACCAAAATTTTAACAAAAATTATGGCTAACCGATTTGGGACTGTAGCATCTGCCACCATCTCCCCAGAACAATTCGGTTTCATCCCCAGAAGGTCGATTTGGGATAACGTGCATTCTGTGGCTAATGTATGTCAGTCCACAGCCTCTGGGGCACTTGTATTCTTGGACCAACAAAAGGCCTATGATAGAGTAAACTGGGAATACTTAAGGGCCTGCCTCCATCAATTCCGCCTACCCCCTCACTTCATCAACTGGGTGATGCTGCTCACGGAATCTGCAACAATGGCAGTGCATGGCCCTGGCTTCCTAACGGAAGTAGTCCGCCCTCAAAGGGGCTTGCAACAAGGGGACCCTCTCAGCCCACTCTTATACAACTTCAGCCTTGACCCACTACTGCGAAATGTGAATGCCCAACTCATTGGGGTCCATGTGCCAGGCCAAGCCCCAGTCAAAATATTGGCGTTCGCAGATGATTGTGTGGTTGGGGTGTCTAATAATCAAGATGCACGCGCGCTTGAAGCTCTCATCCAGGAATATTCCCGGGTAAGCAACGCGGCACTGAACGCCTTCAAAACCGAAATCATCCTCCTTGGTCGGTTTCAGAACTGCTGGGCCCCAGCAATTAGTTCCCAACCCGGCCCATCTGCTCACCCACATCCACGCCTTACTAACTCAACACACACTGCTCCACTGGTGCTCCCCTTCGTGCCACGTCCTACCATAGGACCGGTACGCCATCTGGGCGTGTGGATGGAGGCAGGCAGATATGCGTCAGCAGTAATGGAATGCCATATACTGGACAACGTGACGAAGCGAATTGCCTCTCTCAGAGACCACCCTACTTCCCTTACTGGCAGGGTTGTTTTAGCCAACTCTATGCTCCTATCCAAAGTCTGGTTCAGAGCCCACGCCATCCCCTTCTCCCCAAGCTTCTTCAAATCCTTGTATGCCTTGCTGCAAGGATGGCTTTGGTCAGGCCGCCCTCCACCAGTGCGGCTAGAGGTCATGTTTGGCCCTCATCATCATGGTGGCATGGGCCTGCTTGACTTCAAAGCCCATGCTGCCAAGATCCTGGGCACCTGGATCGTAGCCATCACCGCTCCCACACTCCCATCCCAACACTGGTCCTGCGCAGCCTGCTCCAACTTCTCCCGAGCCTTGGGCCTCAACAATCCATCAAACCCCCACTCCCTGATGAAATACCTCGCATCACACACATCGGCCACAGGTCCTCACGGAACAAAAACCCACTGCAAACGAATCCTACTCTCCATGCGGAGCGCAGAGTGGAGAATTCGTATTAGCAGACATACAACCCAAAGAGGCCGCCCCTCTCCTCAGTTTACACAAGAGGTACAGGGGCTACCCATCCATGATGGCGTGATCCCCATTTGGCCCCATGTCCTATCCAAGGTGGACTACCTGGACATTATGGACATCCCTTATTCCATTGAGACCCAAAAAACAATCTGGAAATATGTACATCACCCTCTGTTGCAGCCTCAAGTCCGCTCCCATGTGTGGCGCTGCCTGAGGCGGGTGTATCGTACAGCTGAGCGCTCTAACGCTTTACACTCATCCTGTGTCGTGTGTGGCCAGTATGGAACGCTGTTCCACCGCCTGGAAAAGTGCCCCACCTCTAAAGCGATATGGCGCGAAGTTCAACGTCTGCTGGGCCAGGATCAAACGCATCCCTTCAGTCTGTCAAGAGATATGTTTGCTCTATCAATGGCCTCCTCCCTTCCACCCTCCCTCCATGCTCTGGTGGTTGCAATCGCCATGTGGACCAAACACGATTGTCTTATATGCCATCGCAGGCTCCACCCCCACCCTCCCAGAAACTGTCCACAGATTCTGGTCTCATTTGGTGGACCACTTTCAAGCATAGATGTTTGGATACCTCCCACCGCGTCACTGACAGCTGGTCTCCTCCTGGTTCCCAGTCTGGTTCATCAAATCAGACCCCTTCCTCCACACGTGCTCAATAGTGGCTACGGCCCCTTCACACGTTCCCTCCCCTCCCCATAAGTGGCATCCCCGCTGGCAACAAGAGATAGCATCGCTTCTCTGGGGTGCCCCCCGGTACTAAGTTTATCTGTCCTGAGTCATATTCGGAAATGTCCTTCCCATGGTCAGCCTTCCCCACAATAAATTTAAATTTAAAGAATATTAGCAGCAATTATGCTAATAGACCGCCTCAAGTTATCTGGACATTAGATGGAATGGGGGCTGATACATTCTGAAATGAGGGTGGTCTATGAAAGAAGATTGGTGGTGCTATAATGAGCCTCTGAAAACCCTCTGCCCTGCTGGACATTATGATAAGCACCCAAAGGTGGTAGTTTATGGAGAGTTATGCATAGTGGTAGAGTTCCTGCAACCAAAATAGTTTTGAAGTATTATGCACTTTGTCGTTCTTAAAATGATTTCCCGTTGTCACCAATGTCAAGTAGAAAAGCCCTTCCACCAGAAGGCCTCCTATCTGCTGGTGAAACCCCAGTTCATGTGGCACATGGTATTCATTGACGTCATAGGGCCCTTGGCAACAGGAGCGAATCGCTCCAAGTACATTTTGATAGTGATAGATCATTTGAAATAGTAAGTAGAGACATGAGTGATAAGAATCTGGGGGCAGTCACTCCTGCCAAATTCATAATGGAGTTTGTCATCCAATGGCATGTCTGTCCGCAGTTTGTACTTAATGACAATGAAACTAACTTTACCTTACATGTCCTCCCTAATCTTAATAAATTAATGAACATCCGTGGGGTTATAATGACCACATACCATTCTGAGTCCAATGGAAATGATGAGCAGGTTAACAGAACACTAGTGAAAATACTCAGGAAGCTTCTGATGGATAACCTATCTGACTGGAGCATCATCCTTTTCACCACAGTCTTTGCATACAAAATTAGTTATCACTCAGCGACTGTGAATAATCCCTTTCAGTTTCTTTATAAGATACACCCAGCTCTGTCTGAACTACCCTACTCCTGCATAGAGGATACCAGTAGAATAGATCCGCAACACTCTTTGGTAAATTTGATGTTTAGACTGATCAAACTTCAGACTGAAGCATACTCAACAAGCCTAGCTAATAAGATCAAAGATTATAATTATAACTAACAAAGGCGTAGCAGAACTTCACAGTTTGTGATAGTAGAGTGTCCTGTTCCACAATCAGCATTGTTTCAGATAGTGGAATTAGTTAGCTAACATATGGATCAAAACCTTTAAGATAATAGATAAAATGGGCGCCAATATCTACATAATTAAGGGCCCAGCGAGTGGTTCTATTGTCAACCATGTGCATGCTAAGTTCCTTAGGCCATATACTAATTGAGGACACGATGCAGAGGAAAAGGGGAAAACAAAAACACACAAAAAGATGTATATAGATATAGATAGATTTACTTTTTATAAGAAATAATAGTAAATAACAAGGTCTGCTGCTCAGGGCTGCATCATTATTTGACCCTGCTGCCTCTGATTCATCTGGCCAGTCCGCCGCATCAACTGTCAGTATGCACTCTTGTTTATCCTATGACGTCTCACAGTCGTTTTGGCCTTGTTGGGCTTTTCAGGTGTCAGCGAGGGGGGAGGTGGCTGTGTCATTGGAGAGGATGGGGTCAGTAGCAGAATGGGAGATGGAGCACCAATGGGAGGGGGACAGGTCTCCGTGGATGAGCTGCTAGAGGATTGGACTAGGAACATATGGTAGAAGGCGTGGTGGAGGTAAAGCAACTGTCAGGGAAACTGGAGCGCAGGAGGTCGCTGAGGGGAATGACCCAGGCCAAAGGGTTGACAACAAGGCCAAGTGACCTAACGAAATAAAGAGACGTCCTAAAAGGTCAGTTTTATGTTTCCAACTAAATCTTTGGAGAAAAACACACCAAACTAGTACAATCATCAGTGACAAGAGACCCTGTGAGTTGGGAAGGGTGTCATAAAATCTAGGACAAAGGGTAGCTAAATAGGAAGTGGAGGAGCTGGTGGTTTATGCAGTGGAGTGGGCGGAGGATTCACATACAGGAGTAGAGGCAAAAAAGTGGAAAACGGACTCCAGCTATCACAGAGCTTCTGAGAGGTGTATTTTTGTTGAAAATAACCCAAAAGATTGCAGGAAACTTGCAAAATAAATCCTAAAACTTATTGAATGATCAGAGTATCTGAGAAAAGCAAAGTCTTTTTCAGCTTTGGGATTTAATCTAAAGGAAAATTTTTCACAAAAGTTTCAAATGATTATTGAAATCTGATCCAAGCACAAATTCTTTGTTTTTCAACAAAATCAAAAATTTCAAATTTGGCTGAATTCTGTAACCTCATATTGTGTAAACTTTCTAGGTTTTAAGTTCGATTTTTACCAGGTTCTTCTCCTCATATGGGCCATTTCCCTCACCCTGGCTGGCAAATCCAGATCCCATTACCTGTCAATGACCTTAGAGAGGTCATCAGTGACCCTTAAGGGTTCTGGTATTTGGTTCAAAGGGCTTGTTGGACTTGGCTTTGTAGGAGTGGTTAAAACCAGGACATATGTCACTAGCTGTGACATCACCCTCCGCTCTTGGATGGGTTATACACCACCTGAGGGGTCATTGGCCATGGCGAAGTTCTTGTGGGAGTAGGTAGCTTCATGACAGCTAAGGAGGTTTGTGTGGCAGGACCTTCTGTTTAAATATTTAAATATGATTAGATGATAAGCTATAGTTCTGATGGATTGTAATTTAGATTTGAGGTGAGCCTCAAGATCAAGTGGAAGTTAGGTGGACATGAAGCAAATCAATCAAAGTATTAATAGCTTGGCAAGTCAAGGAAATTCCGCCTAAGCTTTGATAATAAGCTGAAATTCCTAATTTATAGTGAATAGAGAATTAACAAGTGTAAAGGGTTGAAACTGCTGAGAATACTGAGAATTAAGGGTTGAGCATGAGAATGAAAGGGGGAGGTCTTTTTGATAAGTAGAAGAATAGGGAAGGTTAATGGAAGTAGCCATTAGTATTATATTCAATAAAAGGGTATCATTGGGGCAATAGCTCCTTATTAAGTCTAAACTAATATTAAATATCAAGGACCGGAAATCCTCATTTCACTCATCCGTTGTTTAGTGGGTTTACCCTGTGAAACCCGCTTGGTGGAATTAAACAAATCCACCAAAAGTTAACATGCAGTATCTGGGAAGCTAGAGTGAGAATCACAATTAGGTCCTGAGCATTGGTCATGTCCTAATAAGATACCCATCTGTTCTCTGTCTCATCTTATCCTTTCCAGGACACCAAGTATTGCAGGCGGCGTCAGAATAGGCGAGAAGCAAGAATGGCACAATCTCATATTGGGGGTTCTTCATCCACTATGATGGGGTCTTGAAGAAAAGGAATGGGACCATCAAAGGGGGTCAGGAAGCACTCATGTAAGGTGCTAAACTCTCTGATTGAAGGGGGTAACTCAACCTGGTAAGCTGATGGGCCAACTTTCTTGAGGATCGTGAAGGATCTAACACACTCGGGACCTAGCTTGCGGCTAGGTTGCTTCAAGTGAAGATTCTTGGCGTTGACCATGACCAAGTCACCAGGCTTATACTCAGGTCCTTACGGAGTTTTCAATCAGCATATGCTTTGTAGATCCTCACAGCATCAATGAGATAATCGTTCACTGCTTGATGTATGTCCCTGAGCTCTTTAGCACGCTCATTGGCAGAAATGACGATGGACTCAATCTAAGGACTTAGTTTGAAGCTGTTGTTGTAACCATAGTTTGCAAAAAAGGGGGAAGTGACTGTAGAAATATGGGTGAGTTATTATAGGTGAATTGCGTCAGTGGGAGGTGGGAGGACCAATTGTTCTGTTCAGCATTAGAATAACTACGCAAAAATTCTCCAAACCTTGGTTCACCCTCTCTGTCTGTCCATCTGACTGGGGGTGGAAGGCTGTATAGCCGCAGGGATGGATGCCAAGGATGATAAGAAGGGCTTCCCAGAACTGAGCGGTAAATTTTGGGCCCCAATCGCTGATAATATCCTTGGGGAGACTAAGCAAAAAGATGTGGTCTACAAAGAGGCGGGCTGTCTTGACTGAAGTAATGGTGGTGTTGCAGGGGATGAAGTGGGCCATCTTTGTAAACGGTCCACCACAACCATTACTGCATCATAGCCCTCGAACAAGGGGAGTTACATGATAAAATTTACAGACACTGATGTCTAAGGTCCCTCAGCAGCTTGAAGAATATTAAGCAACCCAGCACTCTTCAGGCAGCCTTGGCTTTGATCGGTTACACGTCAAGCAGGACTTTGTGAATTTTGCTACATCATTAGCAATACCCTTCCAACTTTAGGAGCGGCAGACCAGCTCAAGCGTCTTTTCCTTGCCAGGGTGGCCAGCAGTTGGAGGGTCGTGAGCTTCACGGATCACTTCCTCACGCAGGGGTCCAGGAGGCACCCACCACTTGCCCTGATGGAGGATGACCCTATCCAGCAACTGGTAGACTTTGTCCAGGGGTTCACCATTTCTGTGGCAGGCCTGATTAATCTTATTGTAGTCAGATGAAAGAAGTTGGGACAGCACAACGCGGGCAGAGGTGTCAGAATCCCCTTCCAAAGGTTCCATCATAAGCAGAGTGGGGGGTTGGACAGTGGGCTCTCCTTCACCTGCTCTGGCTTAATCAACTCCTGGGTATTGTGGGCGTCAACTAGTGCTGGGTCAGGTGCTAGGGCAGGGTTCTGGGATAGGGCATCAGGTAACATGTTCTAGGTGCCCTTAATGAAGTCATATTAGAAATTAAACACTGACAGGATTTCTGACCACCGGGACTAGTGAGGGGATAGCTTTTGGGGGGCATGGTAGTACATCAACTCCTTGTGGTCAGTACGGACAGTAAATGGCCACTTAGATTTATAAAAATGGTGGCTCCAGTGTTGTACTGCCAAAAAACTGCAAGGAGTTCCTTATCATATATCATAGTTAAGATGATCCTGGGCCTTTTTCTTGGAAAAGTAAGCAACAGACCGTTGCACTCCATCCTCCCCTCTTGCAGCAGAGCAGCTCCCATTCAAAGTTGGAAGCATCAGTGGCGATAATAAAGGGACGGCTAGGGTCTACATTTACCAACACCAGGCTGGACAATAGTATGGACTTGACGGCGTGAAATGCAGCGTTGCATTTATTGGTCCAACTGAAAACCTTCTTCCCTAAAGCGGTGTAGAGAGGGGCGGCAAATTCTAAGAACTAGGAGGTGAACTTATAATGGAAGTTACATATCCCAAGGAAGCTGCGTAACAATGTGAGAAATGTGGGATCTACTCAATCACGGATGACTGCTTCCTTATCTAGGGCAATCATGTGGCCATGAGAGAAGATAATGTTTCCTAAGAATTTAACATTGGGTTGGAAGAACTCGCACGTGCTAGCCTTAATTGTAAGGTTCGTTTGTGAAAGTCTCTCCATGACTGGCACCAGGTGATGAGCGTGAGATATGCATCTGGGGAGAAAATCAGTATGTCGTCCATGTATGCTATTGCGCAAGTTCCCATAAGGTCTCCCAAGGCAGCATAAATGACATCTGAAAGCAGGCGAGGACGTTCTTCAAACCAAACAGCATAACCCTGAACTGATAGATACCTTTCTGAGTATGAAAAGTGGTCAACCAATCCTGGCCTACTTTAATGTGGATCTGGTTGAAAGCGTTGAGGCAGTAAAGCTTCCTGAATACCCCAGCCTTCTACATGTAGCAGGAAGTATGTTGCTCCAGAGGGAGCGGATGGGGGTCAGGCACTCTCACATTGTTCATTTTGCCATAATCAACGCAGGGACAAAGTGAGCCTTTAGACTTCTCTACAAACAGGAGGGTAGAGCACACCGGTGAGATTTCTCATAGATTTGACCCTTAGAGAGCATGACTTCTACTCAAGCGTCCAAGGCAACCTCCCCCTCAGGGATTAGAGATAAATTGGAGAGGATAACTTGATGAGGTCCACAGTCAACTTAAACTCAAAGTCAAACTTGATGTGTGTAGGGAGTGGGCTATGGTGGGATCAGACAGATCAGCTTATCCGCAGATGCATTCAGGCAGAGTAAATGTTGAGGTCAGGGTGTCAGTAGGTTGAATAGAGGCTAGGCCACCTTAGGAGAGGGGCCCCACCTTCTGTGGAGCACCGTGGCGCTCTCATCCAAGCTAGGGTTGGTAACTGTCAGGATTTTAACCATATATATCCTTCCAATAGTATCAGAATTAGTGGTTTTGGTTAGTTGGGCTTAATTGCTGACTAATCGCTTATTTTAATACTATCTAATGATATATATTTAATTGAGTCTAGGTTTGGCGGAAACTGCATTCGCTGCCAAAATGCCATTTGAAGATTGTTGTAAAATTTTCCAGCAGAAAGCTGATAATACATTATGAGTCATCCAAAAATGGTTCCACCAACTAATTCAGAGCACCAGCAACTCATGCCAAGGAAGCTCAAAGTTCTATTCAATTAAAAATTTATATACAATTAACCAGCGACTTATGCTAAGGATGGATTGACCTAATTTATATTCAGTGATCAGTGAGAAGATCTGGAGGGAATCGCTATGAGTATGAATGAATAGAGTTTCCAATCTGATAGAGAGTTGTGGCATTAAGAGGCTGATGGGTTTTCAGTAGTTGATTAGCCAAAGAGTACTTGGCGCAGTAGCCCTGAAAGTAGTATAAATAGTCATTCATTCCCTCCTAATAAACATCTCTCATTTGCCATCTTTCCTGTTTGTTTAAAGTAGCTTGGTGCAACTAGAGTGGGGAAGGTAGGACAGTAGATCCCTGATAGGCGCAGATGATCACTCCTGGAGTGGCCGGCGCTGCCAGCTCCCATGCCTCCTCCCTATGAGTAACTAGCGGGAACCTGGCCAGCTGGCTACCAACTGATGCGCTGACTGGCTACCAACCTTTCAGGGTGCAGCGCAGGAGTGCCATAGCCGCCTAGGAAGGGGGATGGACTCACCAGGGCATGCCCAGATAGGTTGGTGAAGTGTTGCGAGGGTGGGGCAGCGTGGAATTGCTTGAGCCGCCCAGGAAGGAGGAGGATTTTCTGGAGCACATGCTGAGGACACCTGGGGCTAAAGGCGAGGCCGTTGTTGGTTGGTTGGTGGGTTGGACTC
The DNA here is from genome assembly GCA_022478985.1 of Massospora cicadina. Lineage (NCBI taxonomy): Eukaryota > Fungi > Entomophthoromycota > Entomophthoromycetes > Entomophthorales > Entomophthoraceae > Massospora > Massospora cicadina. The sequence continues at coordinate 132,211 of JAKSZP010001505.1, read as the reverse complement.
AGACTTGTAGGGGTTGGTATGCCAATGAAGGCGAAACGTCAAAGGGCCAACCAGTCTTCATACTGGTTGGCCTGGCACACTAGCGGATCCCATGGTCAATTTCCTGACATTAACTGTGACTCCACCAGGAATTTTTGCATGTATGGTAGAGTCAGGAGGTTAGTGGCGATGTCAAATTGGTGCACCAGCCAACCCCCAAAATAATGGGGTATAAGAGGTTCTTTATTAAGTAAAAGTTCTCAACAAAGTAACCATCACCTGCAACGAAAGGAACAGGTGTTAACACATGATAACTTGGAATGGTTTGAAATGCACTACCCCTGACAAATTGACCTACCCTCAGGGGCAGATCCAGGGCCTCTGCCAACTCTTGGTAGATGAAGTTCTCAGTTGCTCCAGGGTTTACCAAAGCGAGCGCTTGAAAACTCTTCCTCAATAAGAAAAAATAGCCATAAACAAAAAGTAAGTAGAGGAGGGTTTACTTTCCCAGAGCCAATGGAGGACAGGTGTCATGGTTAAATGACATCATAGTGGGGACCAACCCTAAGGATAAGGCTGGGCGCCAGGAGGCCCAGAAGGTGAAACTACAGGCCCTCCCTGACCTCAGGCATACACTAGACCAACGCTGGGTACAGGCTAAATATGCCCAGGTTGGTACTAATGAGGTGTTAAATGCTCAGTCCCTTACATCAGCCCAGGCGTTAAAATGGACAGTTTAAATAATTAATGCAGATGGTTCCATTCAGTTAGTTGAGGAACGGGGTTTTGAAACCCATTCCATTTACAAAATGACGCGTTTGGGTAAGATCCAACTTCAATCAATTACTCAAGTGAAGTCAGTTTCAGCGTATTTGACCATATTTGGATGGTAGTGTTTGCCTATTGGTGGGTCAGTGCTTGGGCCCACTTCAGCAAACCCCATATTTCCAATATATAGTTTAATTCTGTTTCTCATGACCAACACTCCTTGTTGGTCAACTTCCGAATAAACATTTTCCCATTTTACGTTTTTATTTATGATATTTTGAATAATCCTGTGTGCAAATCACTTCGTGGAGGTCTCGCGCTCCATTAACCTTTCCATTTTCAATATGATTAAGCTATCCTGTAGTGCACCATTGGTTTTCCCAGGTTCTCTCCAACCTGGGTTGCTTACCCCTTTCTCATTGTGCACCGCGTCACTTTTGGTGGGTTATTTATTATAGTCATTGCACTTCTCTTCCTAAGTTGTTATTGCTCCAGCACTCTCTGCTGGGCTCTAACGAATTTTGTACTAATGGCTAGTTTTCTGGCGTCGGCTTTGTGCACCGAGCACTACCACACTGGGAGCAGGAGAGTTATAGACACTCTCTTTACAACAGGATGGCTCCAAGCCCAGAGAGCGGAGTATAGGTGAGAGTATCCCTTGAGAAATTCACAGCATATGACTTCACATTGTCAGAAAGCTATCTATGGGACTTAAATGGTGTGGGGTAGCTTAATGCTCTATGTTTGGCGGGAGGAAGATCTTTATCACATGAGACTACACCAGTCAGAACAGCCAAGCTTTTGTTGGGGTCAGCCACAGCTAGCTTTTCTATCATTCTCTTATAGATCTATACCCATTTATGGATGAATCCGCCACGAGAGGTGACTCTGGAGTGATGGGAAAGAGTTTTTTGACTGGGACAACTGGGATGACAGGTTGGACAGAAGGCATAGGTTCAAAGCGGCAATGGAGAGTCCATGGCTGGGAGGAAGTGAATGCTCTAAAATTAAATGGGTTAGACTTACTAACCCCCTCTACTTTCAAGAACAAAAGTGAGAGGTACTCCGTGGAGCATGTTGGTGTATAGCCAGTAGTGAGAGAATAGAAGTAGGGTATTCTAGAATCAGGTTGGAAGTGTCCATAGTGGCCAGCGTCTCATCTGGATATGTCACCACCAGATCAGTTACATGTTGATAACACCCAGTGATGGAAGTGTCAAGTTCTAAGGTCTGAAGTTTAGCGGTACAGCTAGGCTTGGTGGCACAGAGGCTGATAGACAATAGGGATGCAAGGATGGAGCACGTCCCAGATAAGGTGGGTGGAGGGTTATCCCATATGTCAAGAGCAGCACCAGTATTATCTATGGACTTGCATAGAAGGGTCATTTTCAACTGTTCAAGAGATTACAGCATTGATGCTTGATCTTGAAACAGACGCAAGTATTGAGCCATAGTGAGGTCTCCTTGGGACAAGTGTACAAAGGAGTTATAGTCCTCAAAGATAGCAGAAGAAGACTCGCGTGGTTTGAAAAAGGTCTCAAACGCTGGGAGAGATTTTAGGATGGATCTATTATTCTCATCCATGGAGAGTAACCATTGGTAAGCTTTCTCTAAAATCTCATGGAGCAGCAGCTGGAGAAGGAGAACGTCAGCTAAGTCCTTGCCTTGAGACTTTTGGTGGGCCCTAAGGGTGGAAAACGTGTTGAAGATCTCATTTTTAAAATTTAGAATCATGTGAATAGTGGAGAGTGAGACCTGTAGTGGCAGTTACTGCACGCTGTATGAGCTTCTTAAGTGAGGGGAGCCGCACAACACCCTCAGCGCACCCTTTGAAGAAGGTAACAATCAAGGCCAGAAGGGATATAGAAGTACCAGCCCAGTGGACCGCTTCAATGGGTGACAACTCTAAGAGGGTTGGGCTAACTCTAGCCACCCGAAAGTAGAAAAAAAACTCACAAAAAATCCAAAATTTTCTCAGATAATGTCAGGTAAACTGGAGCACAAGAGGTCGCTGTGGGGAAAGACCCAGGCCAAAAGTGTGCAACAAGGCCAAGTGACCCAACAAAACAAAGTGACGTCTAAACGGTTGGTATTATGTTCTATATAAATTTGTGGAACAAAACGCATACCAAACTGGCCACAACCATCAGGGACAAGAGGCCCTGGGAGCTGGGAAGGGTAGCGTAAAATCTAGGACAAGGGGCAGCTAAATAGGAATTGCCAGAGCTGGCAGAATAGGCAGCGAAGTGGGCGAGGGTTTACATACAAGAGTAGAGGCAAAACAAAGTGGAAATGGACTCCAGCTATCACAGACCTTCTGAAAGGTGTATTTTGTTGAAAATAACCCCAAAAAATTGCAGGAACCTTGCCCAAAAATCCTAAATTTTAATTGATGATCAGAGTATCTGAGAAAAGCAAAGCCTTTCTAAGCTTGAGACTTATTTAAAGGAGAGATTTATTCACAAAAGTTTTAAATGATTATTGAAATCTGATCTTAGCCACAAATTCTTCATTCTTCAACAAAATCAAAAAAATTTGAATTTGGCCAAATTCTATAGCCTCATATCATGTAATTTTCTAGGTTTTAAGTTTGAGCTCCACCAGATTTCACCTCAGATGGGCCATTTTCCTCATCTCTGGATTGCAAAGCCAAAACCCATTTCCTGCCAATAACCTTAGAGAGGTTATCAGTGACCCTTAAGGGTTCTGGTCTTTGCTACAAGAACTTGTTGGACTTGGCTTTGGAGGGGCGGTTAATTCTAGGAAAAATGTCACTAGCTGTGACAGCAACCAGGTGATCAAAATGGATATGTCCCTGGGCCACCAAGGAGCAAGGCCCACAACCACATCCCGCTGGTGGTCTTGGGATCAGGGAGCAGGCAATGAAAGGGGGAGATATACAGAGTGAGCATCAAATGAGGAAATGAGTTCTATATCAAGGGGAAAAAGACACTTCAAGCACCAGGCAATCCACAAGGAAGTTGTCCAGGCTGTGATAGGTGTGGGTAAAGGGGCGGATGCAAAAAAGGCCACTTGATGGCCCCAATAAAGTGCAATTTGATGGTATCCCATCACCAAATCCAACTTGCTGCAGTATAAAAGAGGACCATGAACCCAAGAAGTGAAATTAATGGAAGTTATTGACTTGGATTTATGGTATCAAGAGCCTGAAATTTGGTGAAACCCCAAAACACATGCAATTGAGCCAGTTGTTCTGAAAGTTCACCCCCAACGAGAATAATTGGTTCAGAGCATGAAAATTTCCCTAACCAGCTGACTAGCACTCATTCATGAAGCATAACACCTAGTGTATTGACAGCCCCTCTGGATGATGCTTGGCAATAGGTGGCAGCATTAGGTGGCTGAAGCTGTCTGCCAGGAGCTGCGCTGCCTCAGAAAAAGAAGACCCTTACACTGCTCCCCACCCTAGTGCAACTGAACCACAAGATTACTAAAAGGGGTGCTAAGATTTCAGATGGCCAATGAACTCTGGGAGGAGCTCCTCCTGCGCCAAGGCAGTTGTGGCATCCACCTCTGGCACATCATCAGCGCTATGGCTGTCAGGGAACTCAGGTAGCAGAACTGGATCAGGGTCAGCCATGTCTCTGTCATACCATACTCTAAAAATAATGAAATGGGCTAGGTGTGTGGTTACATTTTTGAATGTGAAGGCATCATGAAAAAAATGCTGTCTGAAGCTGCACTGAATACTTTTTATTCAGCCAAGGGGGGAAATTTCAGTAAATCATTTATATGACTGGATGATAAGCTTAAATTATCAATTGGCGGATCATCAGTTACCACTGGAATTAAGATGAGAAATATCTTTATAATTTAATGAGATATGATATGTGTTGATGCTAAGCGATCTGACCTCAACTGAATATGGGAATCCCTCTGGAACTTCCAATGGTGAAACAAGTATCAAGGAATTTAGAGAAGCTGAGTTAGCTTAGAAAGATGAACTGTGAATTGGCCGTAGGGATGAGTGTAAAAGGTAAAACAAAGAATGAGAAAAAGAATTTTTGGGGTAGTAAGCTTTAGTGTGACTCTGCAGCAGAACCAATAATTTTGTAAGCTCCTAGGATTAACAGTAGTGTGATTCTGACATCATAGTAAATTATTAGTGTTATAGAAGCTCTTTGCTTCTTACTTTATACTTTTTATTGCTGATTGAGAAAAGCTATCATCATATCACCCTCCTGTTGCATCAGCGGGTATTTTCTCCTGGGAAACCTTCCGCCAGATTTCACTTATCTGCCAGAAATCTAACAGATAATAATTTAGTTGATCCACAAGTTAGATCTGTAATCCGGACTACTAATAACAACCCAATTTGAATTATCAGATGAACTAGGGCTTATGAGGTTTGGCAGGGTGGGACAATTCCTTAAATCTCATCAGTGACCAGGCACCTTTTGGGGTGAGACCTAAGGTCATGCCAGAGGTCCATATACTGAACCACCTCTCTGCACACCCCTTCAATCATCTTTATCAAATCAGAGGTTGAACTGGAGGCAGAGAGGGAGGTTCTTTAGGATCCAGAGCAGTAACTCACTTCTCATTCACTACATAAGCTAGGTCACTGATCTGAGAGAGGGGCTCTACTGATGGCTTGGGCCCCTTCATGCTCCTGTGAGGGAATTTCTTTCAATCCAATTGGAGAGGCTGGTCATTGGTACTTACAGTGAAGAAAGTATGAACCAAATCCTTTAAACTGAGGCATATAGTTCTATCCTACTTCATCTCATGCTAACTGAGAAGGAAAAGATGGATTGATGTTGATCATAATTGATTGTTTGTTTTTAGTATTCTCTTGTAGTTTAGGTTTAATATTAGTTTAGTTGATTAATTAATGGGCTAAATGTGCAGTCCCCTGTAGTGAGCACAATGATGTAGTGTGTGGAAAATTCAAACCACTGCATAGGGTAAGATTTCTCCTTAGAGCATCTCTGAACTTCCTCAATTGCACAACCTCTGTCCCCTGACAAGGTCTAATCTGCTGAATATCATATAGAAGGGCTACATGATAATCAATTTCCACAATAGATCGGAATAGTAAAACTCTATCCCAGGAATGACTTCCAGAATACTAGATAAATTTGGGCAAAAGGTGATACCTTATCAGGGTAATATGAGAAATATTTATAGTCAATCTCCTAGCCACAGAACAATGATGTCCTGATTTTAGGAATACAATTAATAGGGAGTGCATTGGGTACAATGAGCACAATGAGTACTTTAGACATAGTGGTACACATTTGCAGGGAAAGGTTTATTAAAGAATGGGAAACACCCCATGAAAATCCTGAAATGACTGGGGGATTAAAAGATGGGACAGATGGCAACACAGGTTGACACTTCAGATGTTTGCATTCATTCTAATTACTCCAAAATAACAAAACGTAAAAAATTAGAATCCTAAGTTGAGTCAACATTTTTGACAACACAAGTTAGTATTAAAAATTGGCTGACTAAGTAATAGGCTCATTCAAAATCAACCATCAAAAATTTTTAATTGCTGCTGCACTGGTGAGATTTAACTATAGTTATGACAATTCAAACCCTGACAACTTGCTAACCTATTGTGCTGCCAAAAAAGTAGTCTAAAAAGGAAATGATAACCCTTCTAGAGTGTCCACTCAAACTTTAATTAATGGTTTTATATAGAATTGGCTAACTCTTGAACAGATTCCCTGATTTATGGCCAAACAGTTATGGTTTATAAGCCTATAGCAGATACTGCAATTAACTAAGTAGCCTAAGTCCTACCTCAATTGGATTACTGCAATGGCAGCTGTAAAAATTTAGATGAAAATTTTGGGACAGCCTGTAGGAGAGATGGTACTGGTATAAATAGTATTGCCAGTGAAGCTGTCTAATGGTTAGTTTGATCTTTTTGCAATGGAATTTGGAAGTGTGACTATGCCAGTTTGTAAAAAACTAACTTCATTTATCTTATACTAGTGGAGTTACCTGGTATTGCTCAGGTTTATTTATTATCAGCTGATTTGAACTAATTACTTTAAATTTTATATTATAACTAGCAGAACTCAACTGAAATTTTCCTGTATTTGTATATCTATTTATATAAAAATGGATAGTCTGTATGTAATCTAGAAGCTATAATGTGCTGTATAAAATTGTGAAAAATAAGATGACTCATACTGATAAAATTTCATTATTTTTATCAATATAAATAGATAAACTATATAAATTTTTATGAAAAATTCACACAAATATTATTATTATTGACTATTCTATTTGCCATATAATTGAACCAACTTAAAATAATTAAAATTAGGCTAATATCTAGCATAAAGCAAGTGGATAAATAATATTTTTGGTTTTCTGATTTGGTGTATAGATATACAGAGTTTCTGGATTTCCTACTCTGGAGCAAGTAATATATAGTTGACCATGCAAAAAACATAGATTTTCTACATTTAATCTAGCAATGCACAGCGACTGCCCTTGAGCTTTGTTGATTGTCAATGCAAAAGCAAGATGTACAGGAAAGTGTAGTTGTTTGAACGTGAAGAGAAAATAGTAGGAATCATTGAAATATGCAGAATCAGCATATCTTCTCTTTACATTTGCCATTAATTATTGTTGCCTCAATTATATTTGGCATCAATTTTTTCAGAAAGTCTGGTTCCATTGCACAACTTTAGCTGGTTCAGATTCTGAAGGAGCAGTATTGGTGAGCCAACTTTCAAGGTTAATATGTGCGGTGGCATTCCAGAAGGCTCCAATGAATTGAGAAATTTAACTGGATAATTAACATAGATATATATACCAATATCATTTTATATATATAGACAAAATACTTAAAATTATATTTATTACTATGTTGGCTCATCACCTTTTTAGTTTTACTTACACTTACAATATTAGCTTTAACTATATAAATAGTTTAAATGATAAAAAGTAATTAAATAAAAGTGATTGTGCTAGAATTTGAACAACCAACCTTTATAAATTTTAAGTTTAGAGTTAAAAGCTGAGCCAATTATGCTAGAGGAGGTATTTGTAAAATCAATTGGGTTTTTGATTCCGTTTTGATTTAGATTAACTTCTAAAGAGCCAAATAACCACTAACCACTTAACAAAACCATTTGAAAATCGAATCAATCAAATACCAAATCACTCAGCTGTAACAATATAGTGAACAACATCAAAGTATATGTAGAGTTTTCACTTCTTATATAAAACTTTTTATTTTACATGAAAATAATATTTTTTTAAAAATACATAAACCTTCTCCATGAAAAATACTTATATGTGCCAACTTTCATGGTGGTTATCAAACGGTGTCAGAGTCTATAAAACACAAATATACCAATATATCAACATCCATTTTTATATATATAGATTTCCCTTACCATCACCTTTTGGATGGGTAGCAATCCTCACATTGCATTCCCGTTTAGTGGCAATAGAGCCTCATGGGCACACACCAGAATCCTTACAGCTAAAACCTATATTACACAACATATAATAACAATATCCAGTGACTAAACAATTGTGCAGCTGGTGATGGCAGTGCAACCCTCCAGAATAATTGCCAACTTGACAAACTATCCTACTATATAAAAACCATCTACCTTTAAATTAAGCCAACTCAATACTTGAGATTTAATTCACATCTGATTGGTTGAAAAATCCATCCTCCGAGATAATTGTCAACTTGACAAAACATCATGTTAGTGGGACGATCTACCTTTAAATTAAGCCAATTAAATACTTGAGATTTAATCCAAATCCAATTGGTTGAATGATCCAAACCGTTAGTGCTTAAGGAGGATCGAAACAGTTTTTACAAACCCCAAACAGATGATAGACTCGTCTTAGATCTCTTCATAAAATTATATAGATGTAATCGAGCCCCCAAGTTAAGTTTTCAACTTACAACGTAAACCCAAGTCAAGCGAACCATGCATTTTAGATCGACCATACATTATGCTTGATGTTGATTAAATAACCATCTATTAAGGATACGATAAAAGCTTGTTAGACGATAATATATTCAGGGCATGATCACAGTGAATTTAGAGATCATCAAAATTTACAGAGCTCATTGATCAATCCATCAGAGAATCGGTTTGAACTTGCTGGTAGGTTAAATAGATGACCAATATGCTCAGGAGGGAAGATATTAGAAAGCCTATATCAAACCACTCGTGGTAGAAGTCAAAGCGGATGTTTCCCAAAACAACGGCCAGGTTTTCCCTAAGCAACGGTAACTACAACTGACATACAAACCAAGTACCGGTAGTTCTCGGGGAGGTTGGCGCGCATCAGCAGCACCGTGCTCAAGAAATACATCCCCATGGTCTGAGCCAAGAAAAGGATGAGGTTCTCTTTCAGAGCTTGGCTCTTGAAGAGTTTGGTCAACTTTTAAGGTTAAGCGCCAAAAAATCTTGCCTTCATAAAGTAGAGCAATAAGCTTCGGATCGAGGAACCCACTAGCACCCCGATGAGGAGGAAGCTCAACTGCTGGGCCCAAAACTCCTGATCGAGGTGGACATCCCAAAAAGTAACGACGATGGAAAGCCCCAAGGTGATGGGGTCCGATTGCCCACGACGGCGGAAAATGATGTTGATGAGTGACTTTGGTACGTCGTTACAATGCCAAACGGGAGTTTACCATAAAGATGCGGTATACACAGTAGGCTGCAAACACGTATCCAACCACGTCGAGTACCCTGCCCTTCCAGGTGCCAGAATACTTGGCTCTGTCCTAGGCTGGTTGGCTTGGCGCTTAAAAAGCCTACCTTGCGGCGTTGGAGAACGTCGACGTCCGAGTTGATTTGGCGTTCAAGGCCATCGAGGGTGTCAATTTCAGCCTGGATAGAAGAGGCGCCTAGAGGAAGCGAGTAAGAAGGGCGCCAATTTAACGTGCTGGTTGCTTACTGCGCTGAGTTAGGCCGAGTGAGATAGAGTTGAACATTGAAGAGATGATCCCGGAGGTTGATTGGGAAGCGTCGTTATTCTTACAGCTCTGCTGTTCAATAAAGAGCTGCTTCCGCTTTTCGGCAACCATATGTAGCGTGTTGGTCAGCTCCGCCTCATTCTTTTGGATCTCGTTGATGCTGAGGCCCCTAAAGCTAAGCGAACTTCACAGGTACAACTCACTTGTTCAGAGGCAGGTAAATATAACTGTTGTAAACTGCACCGAATCCGGACAGCACTGAGATCAACGCCACGCCAAATATGCCAGTCCTGCCTAGGCATTGAATGAAGATCCAATCCACTGAACGCGCTTTAGAAATATCTTCCTACCACCCTTATACCTAAACCTTGGGTCTCATCGGAAATGCTACCATCCTTCCCAACCTGCCAAAACAGTATGAAGGAGAGCATCCATGCAACCGATACCAAAGTAAGCTTCGCTTTGGTGCCAAGGCCTAACCAACTACTTTGAGCCCGTAGCCCACAATTATAAGTTAACGCGTTACCTGAGAGGAGCCCCTTGATTAGCATATAAATTTGGCAGATGGGTAGTATGAAAATCACCAGAAGTAAGGTCATCCAAAGGCATAGCTTCCAATACCAGCTGCGAAGCCTACCAATCCAAGTGGGTTAATCAAATGTATAAGCCGACAACAGCCCAAACAAACTTTTTAACATAAACGCATGAAAGACGTGATAATTTGCTTTCAATTATGAACTAAGATGCCTTTAACCATATCTAATAAAAACATTGACATCGTTAAAAAAGGTTGGCAGGCTGAAAGGATAGTATCAAAGTTCATCCCTCATCGCCGCTGCAACAACCAAAAAAACAAAAGTCAAGAGATCGCAACCGCGCAAAACCGATCACACCACATCAGAAAAGTAATATTGAAGTGACTGGGAACACTAAGGACAGTAAGTTGAGAAGGCGCTTGGAAGACTTCATCCCAACCTCAATGTATCGGCCGAGGATCAGGGTAGCAGTAAAGTACCGAAAGTTCAAACCACAAGCAAACCATCAAACTGACGCGATAAAGCGTCCACCGTCGCCCCACTAAACAACGGTAAACGCCACGCACGGATTTTTAGCGACTCGAGTTGACATGAAGATAGGCCTCAAAGTTAAAATTTGGAACAACCAAGTTCTCGAGCCGCAGAAAAAAGTCGTCATCCGAGGACAAGTGCTAATTTATGATCGTTTCGGCGGTTAATTAGCAGCCCCAGCTTCTCCAAAAGCCGCGCTTCATCAATAAGCTACAGCAAAGGCGTCGCATATGGATGAGGTTTAACGGCAACCCCAAAGTGAGATAGATTTCATCTACGAACCAGCCCTCACCAACATGAACCCAAAAACTTGAGTAAAGGTTTAAAAAAGTTCACGGAACCAAGCTCAAAAGATAACAGCGATGAGAAAGTTCATAACCCGAGCGCCTTAACAACCAACCAAGCGCCTCACCCGTAACACTTACTCCGGCATCAACTCCAAGATTTCAAATAGCATCAGCAAGCACAGGCCACCGGAAAAAGAGAAGGTGGTGGAAAAGGCCACCTGAACCCCGAGGCTCGAAAGCTTAGAGGTCCCGAAGTGGGCGGCATGGGTGCTTCGGATATCGTAATCCCGGTAAAGCTGCCGCACCAAAAAGTATCGCCCGATATAATACAGGGTCGACTGGGCGCCGACCATCAAAAAGGTGCTAGGCAGTTGGCCAAACATCCCAGGGTTCTGTGAGATAAAGTTTAAACTTGAGGTTTAATAAAACCAAAGGTATTCAATTTAATGGTTCCGTCTAATCAGGTGATAAACTACAACCAATCTTGGGTTTAAAGTTGAACTACAATAATCTAAATATTAAATCATATCATTACATCCTACTTGTGAATTGAGTGGATCCTTCCGATTTAATTTAAGTCGTCTTAGGTCAGTTGCGCTTTTCTTCACCCATGCTAGCGTAACTTGATCGCCAGTCTAAGCTACCTATCAATCGACTAAGTGGCTAACTTAACTAGACACGCTTAAGAAGTTGTAAATAAGCTTTTAAACCCATTACCGGATTAAACCTAACCATTTATTGCTTTTCTTTAACTCACAATCTTGTTTATATTGGAATCTTTTTGATTTTATTAACCGACTTTAAAAAAGGAGAAGGTTCTCAATTCGATCTGTATGTCTGTTTTTTTTATATTTGTTTGCGCATAACTCTGAAAATACTAGACCAATTTGGATGATCCTCTTCAAAAAAAGAGGATGCTCCAACTTAGGTCCCATTTTACTTTTGTAAGTATTGGTCAAGTATCTGCCCATTAATTTAGTAAGTATATTATAATGGATCGAAAGCGATGGGTACTTGTGAGACTAATACAACTCCGGATAAACTTAATTCCGGCATCGGTGAAGTGATAGCTTTGAAGCAACTTTTGATGATATCCTATGGCTGGGGGGTATGTTCAAAATTCAGGCAATTATGAGATCATAGCGGGATGAGCTTAAACCATTATAGATGGTTATCATTTTTGTATTATTTAACCAATAAACTCATCTAAATTTGATAAATGAGATATTGTAGATGGTGATCAGTAAATTTACCATAGATTGACTAATAAAAGCAACCAAATTTAATAAAATAAATTACTGTAGATGGTGATCAGTACATTTAGTATAATTTAACCATTAAAATCAACTAAATCTGGTAAGATGAATTATTAGTATATTTGTTTATAAGATACTATATAATATATATATAATGAGTTTTATTTTTATAGAGAAATAGTAAGGGGTCAAAAAGGATATACAGAGATAGTAATATTTTAATAAAATTAGGAAAAAGAGACACTTTTAAAAAATACACTAATTTTTTGAAGGGAAGAACCGGGGGTAAAGTTTTTTTAGGAAAAAACCTTCATCAAAGGATTTTCTTGGGAAAAAGAATCTCTTTTAAAAACCTCTAATAAGTATAAAATAATTGAGAAATTATGAATCCTCAATAAAACCTTTTTTGAAGTCATCACCATCTTCCAACCTGGCTTGTAGTATTTTGCCTACAAATACAAACTAAAGCTTATATTAGATTGGGTCCAAGTGTAAACTATAAGCAACTTAGAATATACAGTGCTGATATATATATTATAAATGGGTATTATAAGTCAGTATAAAATATGGCGGTGACTTTAAAAATGGTTTTATTGAGGATTCATAATTTCTCAATTATTTTATACTTTTTAGAGCTTTTTTTACAGGAGGTTCTTTTTTTATTTAGTTTTGGGTAAGCAATTTGGTGAGTTATTTAATATTATTTGCCAATTTTCACCCACTCACACAAATAGATTGAATTTATCAGACTTGATGGTTTCAGATGTCAGTCAGTCAGTCTATCAGTCAGTCAGTGTTTGTGTTTTATTAAGTAGATATTAAAATTTATCAAAAGCAATGGTAGTCACTTATGAGTCTAGTACATCACCAGATAAACTTAATTCTGGCATTGGCAAAGTGATAGCATTGAATCAACTTTTTATTTATATTAAAATTTATTGAAAGCGATGGTGGTCAATTGTGAGTCTAGTATTTTGGTAGATGGACATTTATAGGTTTATAGTAATTAAACCTATCAACTTAACTAGGTAAACACCAAACTGCATAGTAAAACCATTGAATCTGATGAATCAACTAAAAACCACCAACCACTCAACCAAAATTAATTGAACTTATCACATCAACCAATCACCAACTGTATGCAGAAACCAGTGAGCCTATTGAGTTAACCAAATAACCACCAACTGCTTACTAAAACCAATAAGCTTAATAAATTGATTAAATTACTATCTGCTTACTCAAAGTTGCTAAGGCTATCAAATTGACCAAATAACACTAAACTGCAAGCCCAAATGATATAAAGATTGCCATTATACTTTATATATCAATGATACATTCTTTATATGACTTTTATATATCTTTTTATAATCAAGAAGAATAAAAACATCCTAAGATGGTTCCCAATATTTATAGTTATTTGTGGCAAGTTTAGCTATTTTTAGTATATTTGTTTGATATGTTATATATATAATGTATATATAACTTTTATTTTTTTAAAAAATAAGGAGGTTTCAAAAAAAGTTATAGATAGTGCTTTTTCAAAATAAATAGGAAAAAAAGAACCAACTCTGAAACATGCTTTAATTTTTTAGAGAAAAACTACCTTCAAAAAGAAATTTGGGGTTAAAGACCCACCTTTAAAAAGGTATTAAAAAGTATATTAAAATTTGATAGAAAGCATGAATATTCAAAAAAATTTTAAAAAAGCAGCACTGTATTCCAAACTGCCTTATAGAATTTTGCTCACAAATATAAATTAGACTATATTGGATTGGGTTCAAGTATAAACTACAAGCAACCAAGAATATACAGCGCTGAAGGGAGGATACCCCAGTGGTAGAGTATGGACTCTCTACCACTGCCTCCTGAGTTCGATCCCGGTAATGGACTTTGTGTAGGGGACGATTTTGACTGTGTTGGTTTTGCGCACCAATGCCCCGAACCGAGATAGCAAATAGCAAAGGCGGTCCATGGAGTTCCTGGCCTATCATATGCCGCGCATAGAGGTTTTCCGGGTTTTATCCTCCTTTCCCATTTTCTTCACTTCCCTAATCGGTGCGGTATCGTCCCAGGTCAGCCCACCTCAGATAAATTAAAGAATATACAGTGCTGAGTATATATATTATAAAATGGCTATTATAAGTCAGTTTAAAATTTAGCGCCAACTTCAAAAAGATTTTTATTTATTCATACTTTTATCAATTGTTTAATACTTTTTCAATTGCTTTTCTTTAATGCACAATCTTATTTCTTCCTAAATTAATCTTAAGCTTAGAGTAGAAAATAATTAAAAGGGTCAACTTTAAGAGATATCACATTGTGTAGAAGTGTAAGCTTGCAAACGTTCAGAAAAGCAAGACTAAAAGGCATAAAATAACCTTCATTCTCTAAATCATTTAACTCTATATCATTAATTAAATAATAAAAGAAGGGATAGAGAAAATTATATCCATCCTAGACAGAGCAGGTTTTGAACCTTTTATAGAATTTTTACCCACCTTAGCTTTTGTTACAGGTGTGCACAACCACACCTGGTAGCACCAAAACCCTGCGTTCCAGGTCAAATTTGTTATCTTATAAAAATCTTTCACCTACCTACAATTCAACCCCTTAAAATTATCAAACATGATAGTTTTAGTCATATTATAATATTATATCTTCTAACATCAACTCTAACCTACTTGTCTTAGATTATAACTTTAATCACTTTAATTTATTTTAGCTATAGATTACTCCTCCAGGAATATCCTAGTATAGTAGGATAAAGCTCCTAACATATATACCATTCCAACCATAGGTTTCCAGTATTTAGGCCAAAGCTATATGATAAAAATAATCTCAATCTACCCAGAGCAGGTACCTGTACCCATATATCCACTAAGTTTGTCAGATAATATCCCTTGTGTAGTAAAACCTGTACAACTTGACTACCTAAAAGTGCTATGCAACTGAATATAGATTTGTACAAGGTATCACCCCATATAAATAAGGTATTCAGATGATTGATACATCTAGGGTTTTACCTCACATTATATATTTAAATATTGTTTATATTTAAGGTCTATAACTTTAATCTAAATAATCATATAAGATGATTCTTTAGCTTAACAGTAGACTAGAGTTACTTTAGCTATGATACTTTAAAAGTCATTAACCACAATATATTTTTCATGGCTTGATAACATAATTGAGGGTACCCACTGAAAGGATAAAGATGGTCGTCAGGAGGCCAAAAAGGTTAAGTTAGTAGGCCTTCCTGACCTCAAACATACCCTGGACTAATGCTGGGTTCAGTTGAGATATGCCCAGGTTTGTCCTGGGGATGTGCGTGATGCTTGGCCATGTATTAAATCAAGGGCGTTAAATGCATCAGCTATATTATGAATAACAATGATTCAATTTGTTTGCTTGGAAAATGAGGTTTTAAACTTGTTTAATTTTTGATACATTAAGATCAGGTCAGCTTTGCCACAATCAATAACTCAAGTTTGGTTGATCTCAAGCTACAGTACCCTGACCAATGGTAGGGTGCACCTACTGGGTCACTTAGGCTTAGCACCATTTCCCCTGGATTGATGATTCACCCCCTATTGATTAGATATGTTTCTATAAGACCAAATTTCATCGTTTGTTGTCTTCCTACAAAAAATACCCTATTAGTTTACATTTTTTAAATATATTTCCTTGGGCAAACCTGTGCACAGACCTCCTCAAGGAGGTCTCTAATGATTTTGGTCAAAGTTTTTTACTAAATTATTTCCCATATCTGGTGCACTGCTGAGCCACCCTGGTCCCTTCAAACCAAAGCACCCAAGCACTCCTGTAACAATCTTCACTTGGTTGTGGACTCCCCGTTGAGGCTCAACAAAGTTTTCTTATTTATATGCTATCTCCTACTATATACCATGTTGTACACCCTTTCCCTGGGTCCCTTTTTCTATGACATCCTATGAGGTGCCCTGTTTACCATCTTTCTAATTACTAGCTCCCTGGAAGTTTGGCTGTTCATCTTGCACCACCTTGCTAGGAATTGGAGAGTTACAGACACTCTCCTCACATTAGACAACCAACCACTTTATTTTACATGCACTAGATTTATCTGTGTGGAGCTTTTGCTAAGTGTAAATTGGGTGCGCCTACCATTTATCACAGCCTCAATAAAGCTCACCACCTTTTTCTTATTTGGCCAAAGGTTGGTGCATCTCAGCATTATTCTTGCTACCTCAAACTGGGAAGTGCCCACCCTTCTTGCTCATATCTGATGGATACGAACACTTTGTAATCTGGGAGTTGTGAATCCCTGACTTTACCCAAAGATTAACAAAAACAATATAATCGTGATGATTTTTCTTGACACTGCATTTGGACAGTGCAGGTGGGATCATCAATAAGGGGCCTGGTGGTGATGTCCTTGGATAACAATGATCATCTTGCTGCCAAAATGAGTATGAGGCTGTTCACATTCCAAAATGCATTTATAACGCAAATTCACTATATAAAAATGAGCCAAATATCATCTCTTGGGGATCTAGTTAAGAAACCATTTAAGTATACCAGATCACCCCAAAGAACCCACGCTTGACCCCTACCATGATCTGTAGAACACAGGCGGTGGAAAAGGAGTTACTTCTTTAATATAAAAATGTTTATGCAATTGCTGAAGATATGGTGAGATATGTGGCCTCAGTAGTAAGAGTGTCCAACTTCCTCTCCATTCTATGATGCAAAAACCTACCCTGGAGGCATGCTTATGCCTGATAAAGAGTTTTCTGGTGAGGTATTGGCGTTTTTGCTTGTAATAAAGATAATTTAGGATATTTTTTGTTGACCGCTACCCTTTTATCCCCTTTAGGGAAAATCAGCACAACTATTTTGGTGGATACAGGAGGCCCTGAGAATTTTATTGACCAAGACCTAGCCATCTACCTTGAGTTGAATTACTTGCCAGGTGGTATGGTTAGGGGAGGGGCTTCCCAAGGTATTCTCACGCTGAAGTTTCTGGTGTTAGTGGATTATCAAGTTAACAAATATCATCTAGCGGACTGTTTCCAAGACATTAGAAACTTTCTATACCCCAATTATTTTGGGTGTAGAGTGGTGGCAAAAGTTTGACGTCAGAATCAACTTGAAAGACAATACCTTGTCCTTAACTTGAAGAATGGTCATGAATCTAGTTGCCCTTTGTTTGAAGCGAACTCTTAGGGCAATCTGTCCACTGGCTCAATATCCACACTCTCAGTATTGTTCCATTGCTGAAGCCCTCTTTGGAGATACCCTTACCTTCCTGTTTGGAGGGTCTGAAATATTCGTTTGATGAAGCCTCAGCCAATGTACTACCAGCTCATTCAGATTTTGCTTGCAAGTTCAAGCTCACCGTTGATCTGGTGAATATATCTTCTCCCATTTATTCCTTGACTGTACAGGAGGAAGCAATGTTGGATGTGTGGGTCAAAGAGTAGTTAGCTAATGGCGCTATATTTCACTGTACCTCTCCAGTATGCTCCCCAATTTTCTTTGTGGATAAAGCCAATGGTACTCTACGCCCATGCATAAATCATGGTAATATCAACAACGTCACAGTCACATATTTGCATACAGTCCTGGTGGACTCACAGAAGGCTTGCTATTTGGAGAAAGCAAAAGTCTTCTCCAAACTGGATTGCTTAAATGCGTTCAATAAGATCTGAATCAAGAAGGGCCAAGAATGGATCACCACGTTCTGAACAAGAAAAGATTTTTTTCCAGTTTTGGGTTATGTCAAGAGAATGTCTGTAACTCTCTCGTTCCCAGCAAGGTGATGTGGGATGCAAACCCACATTGCTAGGGAACTAGCCATTAAAAGAATGGGTAGGAAGGCACCTCGAGTGGTGCCAGTGCAAAGGGTACCCCAGGCAAGTGTGTAAAGAGCGACATAAAATACCAGGCAAGTAAGAAACATCATCGCTTGAGTGGACCCCAGAGGGGCGTCCATAATCAAGTGTGGCTTGACGTCAAGGGCTTTGGGTGCCTTGATCTGGAGGGG
The DNA here is from genome assembly GCA_022478985.1 of Massospora cicadina. Classification (NCBI taxonomy): domain Eukaryota; kingdom Fungi; phylum Entomophthoromycota; class Entomophthoromycetes; order Entomophthorales; family Entomophthoraceae; genus Massospora; species Massospora cicadina. The sequence continues at coordinate 113,897 of JAKSZP010001505.1, read as the reverse complement.
ACCTGGGCGGCCCACAGGTGCCCCTGGTATTTTGGTAAATTGCGAGATAAGGTAGTGGCCCACATAGTTGGAGACCTCCCCAAAGAGGTCCACCACCAAGTTTGCCCAAGGAATCATTTGAAAAAAACGTAAAATAATGGAGGGTTTTATTAAGAAAGTTGATCAACAAGTAATGTTGTTCGAAAAACATATTTAAAATGGGCCAGGGAAATTCAGGTTCTGCGGAAGTGCGCCCAAGCCTTGACACTCCAATAAACAGACGCTTCTGTCCGTTTTGGTAATATATCCCAAAAGTGCCTTCACTTGAGTAATCAATCAAAGCCTTATTTTACCTGAAGACAATTTTCATAGCTGGAGCGGGACTTGAACCCTTGCTCTCCAACCAAGCGAATTGAACCATCTGTATTCAAAACGTAAATCATTCGTTTCAAGGCCTGGGCTGAGATAAGAGGCTGGGCGTTTTGCACCCCAATAGTATCAACCTGGGCATGCTTGGCTTGCACCCAGCGTTGATCTAAGGTGTGCTTTAGGTCAGGGAGAGCCTGAAGCCTCACCTTCTGGGCCTCCTGTCGCCCAGCCTTATCTCTGGCATCAATGCCTACTATTATGTAATCCAACCATGACATTACCCTCTCCTCCTTCTTGGGCTCCACCCCCCTTCCAGGGGCGTTTGCTAAGGAGAAGTTCTTATGTGCTGGCGACAACTTCATAGCAGCAACAGCTGGCTTTGACTGAGATCCTGCAGCCTCAGGGAAATGATTATGAAATGATTCAATCAGGTCTTGGGCATGTACACAATTCCGTGCTGGCACCCAGCTGTTCTCTGCTGCGTCAAACCCTTTCCAAGATACCAAGTACTCAAGGCGTCGCTTGACCCGGTGAGATGCTACTATTTCCTCCACTTCCCATTCTGGTGCCCCATCCACAAGATAAGCCTCAGGAGTCACAGGAGGAGGGCCTTTAAACAAGGTCAACTTGCTTTCATGAAAGATGGAGAAGATCTGAAACGCGGAGGGAAGATCCAACTGGTATGAGGCATGTCCCACCTTTCTAACTACCTGGGAGGGACCAATCCTCTTTGGACCCAGTTTTTTGCATGGCTGCTTGATAGGGATGTTGCGAGCATCAAGCATCACGAGATCCCCTTCCTTGTATGCTGGACCCACTCGGCGCTTTCCATCAGCATTCTCCTTATAAACCAGCATAGCTGCCTCCAAACTCGTGGACACCCCTTGATGGACCTTCTTAAGAGTCTTAGCAAAGTCCAGCACCGCTTTCACTTTGTAACCACAGCTGGGATCCATGTTAAACGTAGGGTTAAAGCCGTGGTTAGCAAAAAAGGTGAACAACTGATTGATGAATGCAAACTGTTGTTGTAACTAAACTGAGCCATGGGAAGGTGAGGAACCCAATCTGAGTGGTCTGCGGTGGTGTAACAACGCAGAAATTGTTCCAAGCACTGATTCACTCGCTCAGTCTGCCCATCTGATTGGGGGTGATAAGCAGTTGAACGGCAAGGGCGGATCTGAAGAGTCTTAAACAACTCTTTCCAAAAGATATGAGGTAAACTGGGGTCCCTGGTCACTAATGATTTCTTGAGGAACCCCATGGAGCGCAAGAACATGGACGACGAAGAGCCTGGCCATTTCAGCAACAGTTATAGTTGTTCTGCAAGGAATAAAGTGGGCGAACTTTGTAAAGTGGTCCACCACCATGATTGCATTATACCCATCTGAAACGGGTAACTCCACAATGAAATCAACTGATAAGGAAGTCCAGGGACCTTCAGCCTTTTGGACTGATACCAGCAACCCTGCTAAAGGTTGCTGATTGGGTTTCATCTGATTGCAGATCAGGCACTCTTTGCAGTACCGCCCTACCTGAACAGGCAAGCCCTTCCAATTGTAAGTGCGTCATATCAACTTCAAGATTTTTGCTTTCCCAGGATGACCCAAAGTGATTCCATCATGATGGTCCTGGATGATCTCCAGGCGCAGTGGTCCAGCAGGAACCCATAGGCGTCCCTGAAACCACACCATCTCATCCTTCACGTGATAACCCCTGGATAAGTCCTCCTGATTCAGAGCACTCTTAGCGAGAACAACAGCATATTTGGCTGATAATGGCTAAGAAAGAACTACCTTCCTAAACATGCTATATTCTGCTGCATTTTCCAAAGGCATGAGCGCTGGCGTATGTATCATGGACTTAGAAGTTGAGGAAGAATCATACTTGGGGGAATCATCAACCGAGTGTTGTGAATCTCTACCTCCTTTGGATTGGGAGTCAAAGCAGGGTTGCAGCTCAAAACATCTGCCAAACCATTCTCCTTGCCCTTGGTGAACTCATAGGAAAATGTAAATAGGGCAAGGGTCTCATACCAACGGGTCTGACGTGGTGTTAAAACATGTGGAGCATGGTATTACAACAGGGCTCGGTGGTCAGTGCATACCCAAAATGGTTGGGAAGAGCCATGTAAGTGGTGGCGCCAATAAATCAGCGCCTCCACCACTTCTAATAACTCCTTGTCATAAACGGCGTAGTTTAACTCATGCAGAGACATTTTCCTAGAAAAATATCCCATGGGAGCTCAGACCCATCTTCACCCACCTATAACAGGGCAGCCGCAATGGCAAAGTTGGAAGCATCTGAGGACACAATGAACTCCTTTGCAGGATCAACATGGCGAAGGATGGATGTGGATAACAAGGCGCACTTCACCGCTTGGAAAGCATCCTCCAAAATGGAGGACCACTGAAGCACCTTGGCCCCGCTAGCCTTATATAAGGGGGCTGCCACCTCAGAGAGACTGGGTGTGAACTTCTTGAGGAAAGTACACGTCCCCAAAAAGCTCCTCAATTCCTTGACAGAGGTGGGGGTAGGCCACTCACGAATAGCCTTTTCCTTTTCTGTAGTTATCATATGGCCCTGGTCAAAAATGACGTTGCCCAGAAAAGTAACCTGGGACTTGAAGAATTTTCATTTGCTAAACTTGAGGGTAAGGCAAGCGGCCCTCAATCTCTCCACTACTTGTCGCAGGTGAACTGCATGTGACTCATGATCAGGGGAAAACACCAGGATGTCATCCATGTAGGCAACCGCACATACCCCCACCAAGTCTCCCAAAGCAGCATCAATGCGGCGTTGAAAGATGGCAGGGGCATTCTTAAGCCCAAAGGGCATAACCCGGAACTGGAAAATTCCTTTTCTGGTATGAAATGTGGTTAACCATTCCCAGCCCTTCTTTATCCGGATTTGATTGAACGCATTGAGGCAATCCAGATTGGAGAAGGCCTTTGCCTTCTCCACATAGCGCGCAATCTGGGAATCTAAAGGGACGGGATGGAGGTCGAGTACAGTCACATTGTTTAAATTTCCATAATAGATACATGGATGTAAAGTTCCAACAGCCTTCTCCACAAAGAGCAGGGGGAGCAAACAGGGGAGGTACGCTGAAAGATGGTCCCTTTGGCCAACTGCTCCTTCACCAATACCTCTAAAACCTCTTCCTCCCGGACAGTCAATGGGTATATGGGAAAAGAAATGCGCACCAGATCCACAGTAAGTTTAAATTCACAATTAAACTCAGAATGTTCTGGTAGCGTACTAGCTGAAGCTGCATCAAATGAAGATGCCAACTCCTCCAAACAGGAAGGTAAGGAAAGTCCCACAGTGGGCTTCAACAAAGGGGCAAGATATGGACTGGGAACCTTGGGCCAATGGGGTAATTTGCCTGGGGCATTATCCTCAGACAGAGGAACAATCAACTGGTGACCGTTTGTTAGTGACAAGGATAAAGTGTTTTCTTTTAAATTTTTTCTGACGTCAAACTTCCGCCACCACTCAACACCAAAAATGATGGGAAATAAGAGGTTTTTGATAGCTTGAAACTGATCAGACAATAGATAAGAACCTATCTGGAAATTGACTGGCTCCATGATATTCAGTGTGGGAATAACTTGAGATGCCCCACCCCTAACCATACCACCTGGTGAGTAACCCAACTCAAGGTAGTCAGCAAGATTTTGATCAATAAAATTATTTGAAGCACCAGTATCCACCAAAATCGTTGTGCTGAATTTTCCATAAGATGATGTAAGGGTAGCAGTCAACAAGAAATATCCAGAATGGGATTTATTCAACGCAGAAAACACCATCAACTCATCAGAAAATTCTTCCTCTGACTTGAAAAAGCCATCAGGGTATGTTTTGGAATCATAGAAGGGGGAAGGATAGTGAGCCACTCTTACTACTGAGGCCACATATACCACCCCACCTTCTGCAGGTGCATAGACATCTTTATATTTATGGCGAAGTTCCTTCTCCACTTCCTGGGAACCCCTAATCATGGTAGGGGTCAAGCGAGGGTTCTCAGGAGTAATCTGATAATCTGAAATTGAGTCCTCCTCTAGACCATATGAGCAAATAAACGGTTCATTTTGAGATAAATCGCTTGCATTATAAAACACATTTTTTGTTTGAACAAACCCCCACTTGTTCCAAGTGTTCGGTGTGCATTGTTATCCGGGGCCATCACCCCCAAGCCTGGAGCCAATGCCTCAGCGTGCACCTCAGAAACGTTTCAGGGAGAAAAGATGATAACGGAATCATTTTTGTTAAGTCTGGGCTCAGACCCTATGATGTTCCCAATTTCTGCTGAGACAGGGAGGAAATCAGTGGGAAGCATCTCACGATTCAAGGAAATCTCAGTAGTTGAGGAGGCGGTCTTTATAGGGATGACCATGGGTGATATCATCACGGCGGAATTGACTGAAACTGTTACATCATTCTCAGGGCTAGACCCATGTGCAGTTTCAAGTTTGAAGACATTGAAGGATAATATTCCCTCATTTCCAAAGGCGCGCGCAACTTTTTGGCTCCCATATTTATATGATTTGATCCAATGACGGCCAAATTACCTGGCCCCTTCCAGGTTGGGGTGGAGAAACTACCCCAAAGGGTTTTGACAAGATGATCAAATTTGGAAGGAGGTGACTGCCAAATTGGGGAGTTTCGCATTGAGATGTCCAAGGTCAAATGGAGAAATGACGTTTTAACTTTGTCAGTTAAAGGCAAAGCCTGAGCTTTTTTGCAGAATTCACTCAAGTATACTTTCATTGGATGACCCACTTGACACAGAGAAAAGAACTCAAAGAAGGAATGGAGGGATGCTTCATCAGGTCAATTCTGCTCCAAGACTTGTTCCAAACCCCCTGTTGCCTGCCACAAGAGCAGCTGTGTGTGGAGTACCGCAAAAACCCAATCACCCGCCTCGTGAGACAACTGGGACAATAGATTCACTCCTTGCAAAAGTGGACGGGAACCAGATGAATTGTTTTTTCCAAATGAGGGCTTTGGTTCCAGGGAAGCTAAGGCCTGATGAATTTCTGAGTAAATCTTGGGAGAAAGGTGGGGAATCACAATCTTAGGATCGCAAAAAGTCTGAGACCACCAAGTATGAGCAGGAAGGGTGGGCACTTCCCAATTATTAGTTGCAAGAATAACGCCGAGGCGCACAAGTACAAAACCAAATGAGAACACTGTGGTGAGCACCATCAAGGCAGTGACAAATGGCCAGCGCACCCAATTCATTAATAAGAAAGTCCCACATGGATAATTCTTATGCACGTATAAGAAAAAAGGTTGATTGACTAATGTCAAGAGAGTGTCTGTAACTCTCTCGTTCCCAGCAAGGTGATGTGGGATATAAACCCACATTGCTAGGGAACTAGCCATTAAAAGAATGGGTAGGAAGGCACCTCGAGCGGTGCCAGTGCAAAGGGTACCCCAGGCAAGTGTGTAAAGAGTGACATAAAATACCAGGTAAGTAAGAAACATCATCGCTTGAGTGGACCCCAGAGGGGCGTCCATAATCAAGTGTGGCTTGACGTCAAGGGCTTTGGGTGCCTCAATCTGGAGGGGACCTGGGCGGCCCACAGGTGCCCCTGGTATTTTGGTAAATTGCGAGATAAGGTAGTGGCCCACATAGTTGGAGACCTCCCTGAAGAGGTCCACCACCAAGTTTGCCTAAGGAATCATTTGAAAAAAACGTAAAATAATGGGGGGTTTTATTAAGAAAGTTGATCAACAAGTAATGTTGGTCGAAAAACATATTTAAAATGGGCCAGGGAAATTCAGGTTCTGCGGAAGTGCGCCCAAGCCTTGACGCTCCAATAAACAGACGCTTCTGTCCATTTTGGTAAAATATACCAAAAGTGCCTTCACTCGAGTAATCAATTGAAGCCTTATTTTACCTGAAGACAATTTTCATAGCTGGAGCGGGACTCGAACCCTTGCTCTCCAACCAAGCGAATCAAACCATCTGTTTTCAAAACGTAAATTATTCGTTTCAAGGCCTGGGCTGAGATAAGAGGCTGGGCGTTTTGCACCCCAATAGTATCAACCTGAGCATGCTTGGCTTGCACCCAGCGTTGATCTAAGGTATGCTTTAGGTCAGGGAGAGCCTGAAGCCTCACCTTCTGGGCCTCCTGTCGCCCAGCCTTATCTCTGGCATCAATGCCTACTATTATGTCATCCAACCATGACAGGTTATGCCCTTTGGGCTGAAAAACGCCCCAGCTATCTTTCAACGCCATATAGATGTGGCTTTGGGGGACCTGCTGGTTGTGTATGCAATGGCTTACATGGATGATATTCTGGTGCTTTCCCCTAATCAAGAGTCCCATGCTATACACTTGTGGCAAGTGGTGGAGAGTTCAAGGGTGTCTAACCTTATGCTAAAATCTTTAAGTGTGAGTTCATTAAGTCCCAGGTCACCTTCCTGGGCTACGTCATGTTTGACCAAAGCCACATGATAACTATAAACAAGAAGAATGCAATTTGCGAGTGGCTCACCCCTACTTCAGCCAAGGAATTGAGGAGTTTTTGGAGACGTGTACATTCCTTAAAAAACATACCAAATCATTCTGAAATGGCAGCGCCCTTGTATAAGGCGAATGGGGAAAAAGTGCTCCAGTGGTCCCCATCTTTTCAGGATGCCTTCCAATTTGGTAAAGTGCACCCTTTTGTCCACATCCATCTTTCACCACATAGCCCCCAAAAAGAAGATCATTGTGGCTTCTGATGCCTCCAACTTCTCCATAGTGGCGGCCCTATAACAATTAGGCAAATATGGAATAGGGAATCTGGTGGGATATTTTTTTCAGGAAGATCTCTCTACTTGAGTTAAACTACGCCATGTACGACAAAGAGTTTTGAGTAGTGGTTGAGGCGCTAAACTATTGGCTTCATCACTGCATGGCTCATCCCAACCTTCCATGTATATATAGATCACCGTGCTCTGTTGTACTACCAAGCACCTCATGTATTGACCCCATGGCAGACCTGCTGTAATGAGACCATGACCTGATTTGCATTTTCTTATGAGTTTACAAAAGGCAAGGAGAATGATTTGGCAGATGAATTGAGACAAACCCTGCATTAGCTCCTGATCCTAAGGAGGTAGAGGTACACTACACCCACTTGGTGATTTCGCCAGGTAAGGTTGTGTCACAAATTCCCTTTTACCTTGGCCCACAGGCCAGTGCTTGCTCCTCTGGAAAATGCGGAGGAATATGGTGTGTTCATAATGGTAAACCTTTTACAGCCTTTGTCAGCTGAGTATACTATGGTTTTTGCCAAGAATGAGTTAAATCAGGAGGACATTACCAGAGTTTTCCATGTGAAAATGATATGGTGTTGTTCCAGGGGCGCCTATGGTTTCCTGCATAACCACTTTTCCTGGGAATTATCCAGGACCATCATGACGGAATCACCTTTGGTCATCCTGTGAAAATCCAAAGACTCTAGAGCTAATCTGGAGCACTTAAAATTGGAAGTGATTAGAAGTGCAGGTTGCCAAGTATTCTAAGGAGTGCCTGTTCTGAAATCAAATGAAGCCAAATCACCAGCACCTCACAGGGTTGTTGGTACCAGTTCAAAAGTCTGAAGTGCCTTGGACTTCTGTATCAGTGGATTTTATTGTGGAGTTAGCTGCATCTGATGGTTAAAACGCCATCAAGGTAGTGGTGGACCATTTTACAAAGTCCGCTCACTTTATCCTTGCAGAACCACAGTAACTGTGGCATGGATGGCTAGTCTCTTCTTATCTCACGTGTTTCCCTTAATGGGGTCTTCAAAGAGATAATTAGTGCTTGGGGGCCCCAGTTTGCTTCTTTCTTTTGGGAAAAGTTGTGTAAGGCTCTTCAAATTCGCCCCTGCCATTCAACTGCTTATCACCCCCAATCAGATGGGCAGACTGAACTAGTGAACCAGTGCTTAGATCAGTTCCTGAAGTGTTACACCGACGCAGACCATTCAGATTGGGTTTCCCATCTACTCATGTTCCAATTCAGTTATAACAACGCCTAACATGCATCAATTGGTTGTTCCCCATTTTTTACCAACTATGGATTCAACTACGCCAATAACAAGGAGCCCAGTTGTGGATCCAAGGTGGAAGCGGTTGTGGACATTGCAAAAACGATCAAGAAAGTACACCAGGGGGTGATCACTAACTTGGATGCAGCTATGAAAGCTTATAAGGAGAATGCAGAAGGAAGAGATAAGTAGGTCCTGCGTACAATGAAGGGGATCTCATGATGCTTGATGCTAGAAACATCCCAATCAAGCAGCCATGCAAAAAGCTGGGACCAAAGAGGTTAGGGACTTACTGCGTTGTCAGAAAGGTGGGCCACGTCTCATACCTATTAATTTCCCCCCTCATTCCAAATCTTTTCAGTCTTCCATGAATGTAAGCTTACATTGTTTGAGGGCCCTCTACCAGAAACTCCAGAGGCTTATCTCATGGATGGGGCGCTGGAGTGGGAAGTGAAAAAGATTGTAGCCTCACGTCAAGTAAGAAGAAGGCTTGAGCACTTTGCATCCTGGAAGGGATTTGATGCAGAGGAGAACAGTTGGATACCAGCGCGTGACTGCACCCATGTCCAGGATCTGATCAAAGTTTTCCATGAGCGTTTCCCCAAAGCTGCAGGACTTAATTCTCAGAAACCATCATACTATGAAGTTGGCCCAAGCCCACAAGAACTTTTCCCTGGAAAAAGCCCCTGAGGGGGGGAGTCTCAAAAGAATGATAGGTTGATTTCATGGCTTGATGACATGATTGAGGGTACCAACTGTAAGGATTAATCTAGTCGTCAGAAGGCCAAAAGGGTAGATTTAGTAGGCCTTCCTGACCTCAAATATACCCTGGACCAACGCTGGATTTAGGTGAGATATGCCCAGGTCAGTCCTGGGGATGTGCGTGATGCTCAGCCTTGCATTACAACAATGGCGTTAAAACGCACCAGCTTTATCACAAATAATAATGGTTTAATTCAGTTGCTTGGCAAACAGGGTTTTTACCCATTTCAGTTTTTGATATTGCAAGATTGGGTCAGTTTTTCCACAATCAATAACTCAAGTTTGGTTGATCTTGAGCTACAGGACTCTGGCCAATAGTAGGGTGCACCTACTGGGTCACTTAGGCTTAGCACCATTTCCCTTAATTGAAAATTCGCCCCAATTGGTTAAATATGTTTCTATGAAACTAACTTTCCTTTGTTGGTTGTCTTCCTATTAATAAATCCACCGTTAGTTTATGTTTTATAAATATAGTTACTTGGGTGCACCTGTGCGCGGACATCTTCAAGGAGGTCTCTAACAGCGTAGGTCAAAATATTTTAATTAAATTATTTCCCATATCTGGTGCTATGCTGGACTGCCCTGGTTTCTTCAGACCAAAGCACTCCTGCACTGATCTTACTTGTTTGTGAACTCCCCGTTGGGGTCCAACCAAGTTTTGTTATTTATATGCTATCTCCTACTATATACCGCGCTGTACACCCTTGCCCTGGGTCCCTTTTTCTCTAGCATCATACGCGGTTCCCTGTTTACCAAATTGCTAATGACTAGTTCCCTGGTAGTGTGGCTGTGCATCTTGCACCACCTTGCTGTGAACGGGAGATTTACAGACTCTTTCCTCACAATATTTATCTGATAAAAACTACATATAAAAGTTTAGTCTCATAATGGATAAATGTTATTATTGTTTATAGCAAGGTTTATAATTTTGATCTAATCAGATATAAGATACTTATTCAGGTTAAAAGTAAAATAGAGTCACTTTAGCTGTGATATCATACACCATATCAACACATAAAACATATAGTTTTTATAAGGTTGTAACATCTGAAGCTTTACCTCACATGAAGTATCAGTCACTATTGTTTATAAAAAAGTTATACTTTTGATCTGATCAACCTATAATATAATTAGGCAGATTGACAGTAGACTAGAGTCACTTTGCTAAGATGTTGTACAAAGTATTAGACCATAAAATATATGTATCTAGATGACTATTATCTGAAGCTTTTTTACACTTGGGATTTTCTGTATAATTGTTTACAGACAAGATTCATGGGTCTAATCTAATCAAGACTATAAAATGAACCTGCAGTTTGAAAGTGGACTAGAGTTGCTTTAGCTATGATCTTGTATTAAGTAACTGTAAGGACCAGGGAAGCTCAAGTTGGCTCTACTCACAAACTGGAAGTTCTGGAGGAACCACATGAGCAACCAAGCAACTATTAAGATTATAGCTTAAAGCCCTCTAATTGATAAAGGGTAAGTCATCTTTCCAGGTGCATGAAAATGATTGCAACGCGCGCCATAATACTCAAAATGCTAAAAAAAGATGGTATATAAATGATTAAAAATGATTCTTTTGTTTAAAACCAGGAAAGATTAATCAAAATAGGCCAGTACCTTCAATAGTGGGAGCACAGGCCTTTATAAAGAGAATGAAGCTTTGATGGTTGGCAGAGTTGTTCTTTAGTACTACAACTACTTATCCAGTTGTAGGATATTATAAGGTTTGTGCTTGAGGGTAAAGAGTCAGATGGTAAAGTTGTTAAAATGGCTTTGAGGAATGATTGGTCACATTATGATTAGCTGCTCCTTTATTTTGTCTTTAATACTTTTTCAATAAATCTTTTAAATTGAGTTGTGCCCATCTTTGGAGTTCCAGCATAAAATTAAAAATAAATCTATAAATTCAAAAATGGACATTGGGAAATCATTGTTATGGATTGTCATAATGGGTGATTGGAATATTTATGTTTCATGATAAAATTAAAGTATCTTACAATGATAATAAAGTAAGAGGAATTAAATTTTAGTAAAATTGTGATTTTAAAATACTAGGTAGATATAGAAGAGAACTTAAGTGAAGTACTTTACCATTTTGGTGGTATGGTTAAAGTATTCACACAAGAGCTTAATCCTTGCAATATACAAACTACTAGGTAATGTGGGGATTTATATAGGCTCAGATCCATTAGTGTCATCATAATACATTTTGCCTTTTTTATAAGAGAATGGTTACTAGAAATCACCTGGCTTAAGCCTTTTTAACCTTACTGTGAGGCGCCAGGGAGCCCAAGTTCACATTAGTGCACTGCAAATTCCACATGGAACCATCTGAGGCACCAAGCAACAATAGGTAAGATGTCCCCAAAGTCTATTATCTGACAAAAAGCCACCAGCTTAGCAAGGCCATGCTGGTCAAAATGCTTTTAAAAGATAAGATAAATTTAAAAAGATCATAATGGGAAATTTTTATTAGAGAACATAGAATATGAAAAAGCAAAATAGGCCAGTACCCTCACTTGTGAGGGCACTGGTCTTATAAGGGAATAGGATATGGGTAATCTACCAGGCTGTTCTTGGGTGCTGCATCCTCTTCCAAGGTCAAAAGTTCCTCACAAGGTGAATTTGGGAGAAAAGGTCAGAATAGTTAAATGGTCATGATAATTAAGATTGGGAGTGGTGAAGGGGCACACCATAATTGGCTGTTCCTTAATTAAGCCAAAAAACTGTTAAAATTTAAAAATTGAGGCGAGATCCACCTGTTGTGGCCCAAAATTTGATTGGTAACAGAAAATTGAAAAAGGAAAATCAGAAAAATAAAAAAAGGAAGAGCTGTAATTGGTTTGATAGAAAATTAACATCTGTAGCAAAATTGTACAATCATACTACAAAGAAATTAAAATAAAAAGGAAGAGATATTTGGAAATTGGGATTTTTAAAAGTTTAGGATTTTTATTGGAAAAAGGGTAGTGGTGTAAAAAACTTACTTAGAGTAAAATCTGCCATTTTGGCGTTGTAATTGAGGATTTTTCTACACAAGGACCTAAACCTCTCATTATACAACCAACCAGACAGTGTAGGGATGGGACAGTATCATAAGGAAGTGGGTAGCAGGTAATGTAATTAGTGCTCCAGAATTGATTACAATTGCACAGGTCAATATATACTTAAATCAAGGACCATCTAGTACTAAAAAATATACTTAAATCAACCAAAAGAAACTGTTTGATGACAGTGACCTTGGAACTAAACTAAAAATGAGGTTTTGTAAAGGCTTTTAATATACGGCTTTTTTAAAGCTAGGTGAAAAAAGGATCCCCCTCAATTTACCACTTGCATCTTAATAAACCACACTGTAGAATACCAATCAGTGCATAACTATCTCAGAAAATGATAGAAACCATTGACTTGAAACTTTAAGGGGAAAATATCCTTAATGATTTGTTTTATACCAGCTTGGGGCAAAGGAGAGAATATAATAACAAAAAATGGGGTTTGAATTCACAATGCTTTAAAGCATCATAAATTGATAATCAGTGACTTGGGGGATATTGCCAGTGGGGTGGGAAGGGATGAGCCTTAGTATATATCCTCAGCATGTCCCAGGCAAAATATTAGTAATTTAATCCTCTCAATTAAGAGGTATATAAAATTTGGTCGTGAAGGCAAGACAATTCACTGTAACCTAATCCTTTGAATTAAAGTTAGCGATGAGGCAATCCATTGTAAACTACTTCAACAATTTGATATCAGCATCAAGGGCCAAGAATCAAAATATTTACCTAAAAATAAAGATTTAAATGATAATAAGAATATTAAAATTGAATGGTTGGTCAGACCAAATCATAACACACTGGTAAGACTAACACTTGCATTACCTATCCTTTTTCCAACTTTTGACAAGGTTCAACTATTGGGACTTCATAGCTCATAAGGTAAATAAGTCATTAATGGGGTAAAGTGAAGGTGTGATGCTGCAACATGAGGTGAGGATTAGAAGAGTTATCTGCATTATAAAAATAGTAAGTCACCCTATCTTGGGAAACAAATCTTAAACTGTGGGATCTGAGCAGGCTGTGGATATTGTGTGTTTGGAAGGAATGGGAAGATATGGGGGTATGCAAGTTTAAGCAAGGGCTGGAATGGTGCGTCATCCAAAGTCACATCTTACCATGGACTCATTATATTTAACAGAGAAGTCAGGAAAGAAATTCCATATGAAGGGGCTGAAGCAACCATTCTGTATACCCTGAAACTTTAAGAAAAAGTGGAAGAAATGGTAATGAAGGCTGGGAAGGGAATTAACTATGATAAGAGGCTTGGAAGACCTATTGTTGGGCAGAAGAACCATTGCAACTAGCAGCATCCCATTATGTAGAGTACAAGGCGATGTTGCATGAGTAGTAAGAGGCATTTCAGCCACAGGACATTCCAGCTCATTGTCATTCAGATCTAGAGGATAACTGGAGGCAAATGAAATCCCTGTTTAGGGACAGGAGATGCACAATATAAGGTTCCAGGCCTCATCTGTCAAGCTGGATAGGACTCTGCACCCATTTAGGACAAAGAGGGGCATCAATCCAATGGCTCTGCCACTTTCCAAGATCAGTACCCTATGTCATATCCTGGATGAGATATGGGTATCAGCAGCCCCTTCTGTATGACCTATGCCACCCTCACCACATCCCACGCCCAAATCTATCACTATCACTTAATTATCAGATCATAATGTGCAGAAATATAAACATATTTTGTTATAAAATCTAGAGATATAGTTAAATTAGGTGATACAAAGGCAAATCCCCCTACCCAACATACAATCAATAAAGGCACCCTTAGTTGCAAAAATAGTTTAATCCTGGATAACCCCAGGTGAAAATAATTTACAAGCGAATTGTGCATTAACAAAAGTATCAACAAAAATTGTAAAAAATGTGCTTCATTTAAGTCAACAGATTTTAAGGTTCCTTGAGTAAAAAAGGACAATTGGAACCCATAATAGATGAAAAAATCCAGAGTCAAAAGGTCAAATCCTAAAATAGATTGTTCAAAATTTTTTTGGCCCGTTTACATTCATTTGTAGATTACCAAGCTCATCCCCATTCCTTAGGGATGATACCCAACAGCCTGCACATCGTAGGGTGTTGTGTTGCTCTATTTTCTTAGTTTACATAACAAAATACAATTATCACCTTTCTTTTCCGTTGCAATCACTAATTACAACTGATTCAAATTAAGAATGGTAAATTTGATAATATAGAAGTGGTAAGGTGAGATAAATTCTTAAGAATGGTAAAGTTTTAGCAACGATGGTGAAGGGACTAGGACTGACATTTTTACCGTTCAAGAGTTAGAAAACGTCAGGTTAAAAAAGGTGGGCAGGTTCTTAACAAAAAAGCCCGTAGTGTGCTCACCCTCCAGGTCTGCTTTGATTTATTATGAAATTTTGCAGCTATTCTATCCCCCACTCTCAACCATTGTCATCAGTTGAGCACGGGCTTTAACTTTTTCTGAGGGATGTATAAGGAAGAACTTTTAGGATCAAATTGGTAGATTAAAACCTAAAATATTTCCACACGCCATGTAGATTATGATCCATACTATCCGCCATGAGTGGCTTGACCTTGATTCAAAACAGCAGAAGAGGCTAACGCCACAGCACAGGTGTGTGTTGTGGTCAAAATACTGAGGGAGGTCATCAGGTGATTGAGATTAAACTCACACATTAGACTGCATCCAAAGACATTTTAAATCATTTGAATATCTCCTGATGATGTGGCCCGTAAAGTCCTTAACACCTCCACAAAGGGTGAAAACCTATGGTCAAATAAACAGTTTGGCATGCAAAAATTCCCACTCATTCCTACCTTTGGTACTTAAAAGTCCACCCCAATAAACTTCCAAAACCAGGACGTAGTGGAGGAGTTCACCAAAATCATCCACTTACCCACCATCAAAATTAATGAAAAAACTAGATTCTTACAAATTCAGAGGATGCCACACCTCCTATTTGCAAACACTGCTTGGCTTTCTATACATAAAGTCCATGCTTGCCCAGTGAAAGAAGGCATTAAAGAAATGGCATTTTGTGATGAAACAATGGAAGAGAATAACGCTTATCAATGTAAGATGTTTGATGCTTCAATGGCGTTCCCATGAGGTTTCTACAGAACATACTTAACCATTGCTTTATTACCCTGGAAAAATTTAAAATGGACAATCAGGTCCAAAAATCCATGGACAAAGCAAAAGACTCAATGGAAAACTCCATTTCTCATGATCAGATTCAGTCAGATATGGTGGATCTTGATACAATGTCCCAATAAGAAACATCTGCTACCCATTATGATCGCAACAATCCACATTCTTTAGAGAAATCTGATTTTGGCACTGCCTCACAACAACTAGGGCTTTTCACACCTCACATGTAAGATGCACTAGTATGTGACCAATTATCCCCATTTGACTCCTCATATTTCCAATGATAAGGCCTGTGGTGCACCGCAAGTGCACTGTGACAATAAAGTTTATGATAATAGAAATAAAAAAACTCAAGCCTTCGCTTTAAAGTGTGCTGACTACAGTCCTATCCCTGCACACCAATATGGTACTTACAGTAAAGACGCATCAGTGCTCATGTAGAGCAGAGGGGTTAGGTCAGGAGACCCTCTCAATCTCTCCAAAAGGCGCGCTGGGCATCTCAGTTAAACTAGGGACATTGAACATTTTAGGACATAAGGCCTTACCGTCCTTGGCCAAAAAATGAGTTTCCTGAAAAATCTCCCTGTGGACATCCTGTCAATACAGGAAACCCATTGTCACAAGGGTGGAGGAAGCATAGGAAAGCATTCTCCTCCACACACTTTCCTTTTGGTCACAGCACTGTAGTAATATAATACAGGAAAACCCACAAAATTAGGATTTTATTTATAAGAATTCTTACTTGCAAAGCCATATACTGGCTGTTACTTTCTCAAGATATGATAAGGTGCACACAATTGCCAGCATTTATGCTGTGACCTGTGTGTAGGATCAATAAAATTTTCCCTAACTTTTTTCCCTTCCCCTTCCCACTAACACTTTTTTGTTGGTGCTATGAACTGCTGGGTGGACCCGGCCACTGATCAGTGGCCTTCTATGGTAGAAGCCCCACAGGGAAACGTTGAAAAAAAATGGCCTGAAGGCTACCATGGGCCTCTATGGCACCCTTTCCAAACACTCTACCCTCCTTTCAAACATGACCCTCCCTCATGTCCTAAACAGCTGGTTGATGTCTATGTCACAAATAGATCTTGTCATTGCACTGTTAGTTTTTGCCCCCAAATTGCACAATTTAACACTACTAAAATTGAATTATCCTAACACAGACTAGTTTCAGTGTCATTTACTCTGTTGTGCTAAGTGGCACGAGTACCCATAAGAATTATGGTTCACCCAGATAATCTATCCTAACTGAATTTAATATCTGGTCTGAATTAGTAACTTCAGCTAAGAATTATGATTCTGTCAGGAATAATGAGAATTGGACAGGCCTGAGCAGGATTCTAAACTGAACCAAATTGCAGCTCAGTCATAAGAGCTCCACCAATTCAATGAGCAATGAGTTAAACTTAAACAATGAAAGTCTAAATTGGTGAAAGGAAACTCAACATCCAGAATGACCCAATGATCCTACTAACAAAGCACCAAGTCAGCCGGTGAAGAACTTATCATTAGGAGGTCCCCAGAATTGGCTGCCCTTGCAAAAGAGAGTCAGATTCAAAGAAAAACTATGTCACCTGCCTCATCAAAAAAGAGGTCACCTTACCCTACTCATTCCCAATTATTACGTCAAGTTCCCCTTAGGAAATCCTGAATATCTTGGCAGCCTATATATCTCCAAATTTTGATTAATAAAATCACCTTCAAATTTCCAAGTATTTTTCACTAGTGTTTATTTGCAAAGTTCTTATACTGAAGACCTTTCCTGTTCAAAGCAAACAGAATAGTCTCAACGACAAATTCTCATTGAGAGATTGCCTTAAGAAACTCAGTCCCTAAGAGATTCCTCTGGGACTGCGTTTGATTAATAAATTGAGCAGCCTTCAAATGCCCTGACCTTTAAAAAGGACAACAAAGACCTACAAACTGGTGCTCCCTGCCAGATCTTTCTAAGTCTCCTGGAGAAGACTTACCTTCATTATGAATTACTCCAGCAAAGACCTCCTAATATGGAGGTGGATATGAGTTTGATCTGATGGGTATCCGCTAATAATCAAGATGTGATGCTACATTAAATGCAAGAACTTGAGCTCCGCGTGACCATGACTATAACTATCTTGGTTCCTGATGAATACACCTATCAAATTCAGGATCACAATGTCGCCCAAACAATTTAGTAGCTTCTAGGCGAAGTTGTAATCCCTGGTGGGAGAATTAGCGTAGCAGCTCTACCCAGACCATTAAAATGCGCCAATTTTATTCCTCAGCAGAGCTTTTGAGCAATGACATAGGAGCGGACCATATGGATTCATACCTCCAACTATTTGTGCATCCTGCCTTACACCAACACATACAGTTGCTCGCACTCTACCACATGGAGATGAAGCAACAGCTAGGCTTGACACACGAGATGCGCTCCTAGCTCCTTGAGTTATACAACGCTGCCTTTAATTTTAGCTGAGATAATCAGGAGGTCATTTTGAGTAACTGTTGGGAAATCAACAGCATCCAGTGTGACCTTGCCAAAATTGACACTGGAGCTGTCCAATACCTGCAGAATGAATTCGCCCAGCGTATAGACCAATTAATTACTGGTATGGATCAAATAGTGGGACTGCTTTATCCACCCTCCTTGATCAAATTTCCAAATATTGCCAAGCAACTGATTCTCAACTTGTTAATTTGTTTGGACATATCCAGTAGCTGAGTAAAAGACTCATGATGATGATAACTCCAGAAGCTATGGTGCAACATGAGGCCCTTAGCGGAATAGGACTTAGTGGGAGAGAAGGAGAACAAGGGTCCCTGGGCCTGGAGGTTCTCAAGGTCCTCTGGGTGCCTCCTCATTTGCTGGATTCTTCTTCAATGAAGACCATGAAACCCAATTAAGGCCCTCAAGCACCAGCTATTATTAGTTGCCCAAGGTGACGAGATGACTATTAAGGGGGAACATCTGGATGCTGATTTGACCTTCCACACCTTGCACAACCATTATGTGAAGATATGGGAACCTTGCGCCAATCTGGTCGCTTCTTAAAACCAAGAAAATTGTCACGTCAAGAAGATGATTACCAAACACCAAACAATCAAAGTTAAACATGATGAACTCTCCAAGTAGATAACTAACAGTCTAAAGAGATCAAGAGTCTACGCCAACTTTTAGATTTCAAAGCTCCCATTAAGCACATCAATGATTGCTACGCCACTATCCAGGACGACATGGATGAGAATGGCATGTTTACATGACCTTATTGAGGGCACCAACAGCAGGGACAAGGATTGGCGGCAGGAGGTCCAAAAGGTTAATCTTCATGACCTTCCAGACCTAAAGCATATTTGAACCAACGCTGGATACAAGCCATGTATGCCCAGGTTGGTACAAGTGTGGTGCATAACGCCCAACCCCTTGTTTCAGCTCTCACGTTAAAACGGGCGAGTTATTTAAATAATGACGATGGGATAAATCAGTGCATCAGTGAACGGGGGTAAAAAGCCCGTTCTTTTTATGAAAATTGCTAGTTTGGGTCAGGTTTAACTTCAATTTATCACTCAAGTAAGGTTATTTTGAAGTATGCTACCCTGTTGGATGGAAGCATTTACCTATTGGTGCACCAAGGCTTAGTACCACTTTCTCCAATCCATGATTTCCCCAAATTAGCTTAAATATGGTTGTTTAAGACTGACTCTTCTCGTCGGTCAAAGTCCCCAATAAACCATAGTCATTTATATGTTTTTCTATATGTTGACTTGGGCGAACCTGTGTAAACCTCTTCTAGGAGGTCTCACAACGTGTTAGCCCATTTACATACTTTAAAACAATTACAGCCTCAGGTACACCACTGGGCCTACCAGGTTTCCTCCAAACCAGGTAACCCGTGCACTAAAGCCCTGTACAGACCTTGGTTATGAACTGCCCCTTGGGGCATAGCCAAGTTTTGCTGTTTGCTCAATCCATTATTATCTTTACCCTGCTACACTCTCTAGCCTTATGTCACCTTAGCTCCAGATCCCTCTACTAAGCTATTTATATATCTACTCTGACGAAGAGTTCTATTGCTTTGGTCCAGTGTTTTGTGCACCAATAGCTTGGAACTGGAGAGTTAGAGACGCTCTCTTGACAGAGATTGCCATAAGTTTGATAAGGTTATCCCACGCACTGATATAGGCACCACAGAACCCACTGAATCAGAGCACTCACTCTTTACTGCCATCCATTTCCTCTCCAAACCCATCAGATATTTCAAACTTATCTTTAGGGAGAAGTAAATCCATGAGGCCAATACAATCCAGTAGTACCTCTTTGTATATGAAGGCGCAATAGAGCCAACTAACAACCAACAAAAGTGCTAGAATATACAAACTTGTTTGGATGGCAAGGCACGAAAAATTATGATTCCTTGTTTCAAGACATGCAATACTTGGGCAGTTATTAAGGAGGCCCTTATCAAAGAAATTTAGCACTAACTTTTTTCCTCTCTAACCTTAAACAGGCTTTCATGCATATCCGCCTGAGATGTGGAGAAACCCAAATTGAATTTGCAGAACGTTTCTATTATGAAGCCAAGACGTTAGCTTCCTGTAACTGGTTACCCTGGATTATGCCATCTCAGCTGTTCTCTCTGATTTCCAACACAGTTAAAATCTTTTGCTCTGCTTCCAGAACGCCAAAAAGATGTTTAAATCCATCCTTAACAATAAGTAGACAATAATGAATTTCCTGAGCTTGACGTACGCCAAGTTCAAATAAGGGGAATCAACCCAATATCCATGTCATTGGCTGCTTTTAGAGATCAAAATCGCGTTGCAACCCATGCTCATATTGTGGAATCTTTAGCCACTTTTTAATTCCTACCCAAACGTCATATTCAGATGTGTCAGATGATGGGAAACATTCCCAATCAAACCAATAAGCCCAAACTTCTGTTGAGGATAATCCCCAATAAAAGTGACAGTTATCGAAGTTGGAGATCAATCCCAATTTGACCAAAAAGCCCAAAATTCTGTTGTGTTTAATCCTCAATGAAAATCAACAGTTATTGAAGTCAGATGATCAATCCCAAATGACACAGTTGAATCATGCTCTCTTGGAGCTACTCAACCTTGGGGTTCAAACCTGAGCCATAGTATGAGCACAAGCAGTTCAACTGAGATAATTGGTCTCTTACTGAATCCTTAATTCTTTTATTTTATAAGGTCTAGGATTAGCTGCTTAGATTTTCCCCAAAACGCCTCACTGATTACCATTATATAGCTGGTATCAAGCCAATAAACTTTACGCTTTTTCTCCTTTTTGAAATTTTGGGTAAAAAATGTATCTAATTGGAATTTGCCTCACTAGACCTGATATCTAGATTAACAAGACTTCTTGACCAAGAAAAGCAGCCATGGTAAGTATCCAACGCACTCAGTCTTTGGGTCAACTGGCCTACAAAATAACAAAGGATCCGTGGTATCAACCTGTGATCATGACAGCCACCAAGAAAGTTCCTGTTGGAAGAACCAAGCTGATGATTCAGGAAAAGCAGAGTCAGCTTAGGGCGCGAGGCACCCTCTGATGATGACGCAATGCCTCAACCTCAATCTTTTCTAACTCCACTAGCTGAGTGCTATGTTCTAGAGAAACCTGATGAATTGGTCGTCTCAGATTCCATTATTTACTATTAAAGGCTTATCTTCCTCTTACATTGACTTTTCTGGACCGCTCCCTCCAGAAAGCTCCATTTACTCAATCCCCCACTTTGACACTGAAGTTACCAGGTAAAGGTCATTATCCACAAGTAAAAACATTGGCCACCATTGACACCAGCTCCCCTTTTAACGTCATTTATCCTTGGTTGGCTAGACGGATAAAAGTTTCACTGGATCAGAATCACTCCCTTGACTAAGGAATGGCGGGACCATATCATACCCATTTCTTGGGAGCCCACTCCTCCTAGCCTCTTTAAATTTGGATCACTGGTTGTTACAGCTCCTTCCATCCTATTGGAAAATGACGGCTATGACTTGCTAATTGACACCCAGTTCCTAGTTGAATTTGATAATCTGAAAAGCCACAAAATTTTTGTACTTTTCTAAATTAGGGTACCGAGTTCCTCAGGTTGTGAAGGACGTTCCTAAGGAGAAAGGGAAGAAAACCTGATGTTGCTTACATGAATACCTGACCATATTGAACGGCTAGAGTTTTTGGTTATTGTACCAAAGACCAAGTTCTGCCTTCCCACGCAGAGGCTATGGAAGAAATGTCTGTATATGCGCCTGGCCATATATTATATCTCCTAAATTGCAAATATTAGTGGATAATGATCTCCAAGTTACAATACCACCAGACCACTTGTTGAAAATATAAGGAGAAAGTAATCCAGCTATTTATGAACTTTTTACCTGTCCTGGAATGCTGGACCTCGCTTAACGGGCCCATTAACTGTCCTAATGGCCAACTTTACTGATGATCCAATGCAGCTAACTCGAGATTGACCCATTATATATGTAAATATTGCCTGTCAACCAGATGAGTCCACAGAGGATGTGGAGACCTGCAAGACTTAGGAATGGATGAAAATGTTATGATAGCCCAAGTCAAGGTGTAAATCAATGACATGCTTACTTTCAAACAGAAACAACAGGATGACACCCTACTAAAAGAATATGCCAATATATTCTCCACTAGGCCAGAGAGTTTTGGGATGATAAAAGGGGTGCAACATCAAGTGCTTACTGATGATGCCCCTCCAATTCGCGTCCTCCTCTATTGAAAGTCTAAAGTTGATGAAGCCCAGGTCATAAAAGAGTTGAATCACTATTGGACGCTAGGTTACTAAAACCATCCCAGAGTCCCAGGGCCTCACTGCTGTTGCTTTTGTTGAAGAAGTGTCAGGAAGTTGATATGACTGTATGATACACTACCCATGTTGGCGGATTTGAGGGGGATTGAGACAAGTCTCAAGATTTATGAAAAAGGGATACACAAATTATAATTGAGCAAAATGAGGACTTTCAGAAGCTTTTTCTTTACGCTCAAAGTCACTTTTGAGCAATTTTATAGTAAAACAGAAAGTAAGTCAAACAATTAGCGATCAAATGCCAACTGTGGCCGTTCAATCCCCAATGATGTCAGATTCGCCACCAGCTGCTCCAGTGTGGGGCAGCGGCAAAACCCCACCTAGCATTTTCCATCCAGTGGGAAAACATTCTCGGTCTGGATCATCCAGTCCGAATAAGTCCTTGGCTTGGTTTAGTCCACCCAAGGATCTCGCCATCCACCTGGCACAAACCCAGGCGGTGCCTCACGGCCCACTCATTCTCCCCTGCTCCTAGCTCCGTTTTAGCCTTCAGGTCAAATACAGTAGATTGTTCTCAAATGAGGAACATGCAATTATCGACCTGGCCTAGGTGGTGATGCAGCTGGCCAGCTTCATTTAATTCCACCCCTTTAAGGGGTATTTTGACCTTGGCTTCACCTGCAAAGCTGACGCCACCACTGTGGCTACTGTGCCCTTGGTGTTCAAGGGCACCCCTATACCAACAACATGCACCTGGCTCCCCACTGACATCACTATGGTGGTTCAGTTTGTGGGGTTGCCCACTCACCTCCCCCCTGCAGTACTCCATCAGGAGTTAATGGATATATTAGCCACATACGGCTCCAACCTAATCCTTCAGTTTGTGGTCCCCAATGGGGCCACTTGCCTAGATGGTCCTCAGGCATTTGCCACAATCAGCCCCATTAATTTCAAAATCACTTTGTTGATTCCACCCCGCGTCATCATACCCTCAGCCCCAGACCACCCATTCTGGGCCCATGTAGAGGGCGGAAGGACAATATGTCCTTCCTGCTTTGAGTTAGATCACTCAAAGCGCAAATGCCCCTCCCTCATGACTTCCTCAGACCCAGCGCGGTTGTCACAAGGCCCCCAATTTTCCTCCCACCCCACTACTTTTCTGACATGGGGCATAAATCTACCCCCTCCCCCAAAGCCTGCTGCTGCCTCGGTGCCTGCTGCAGCCAATCAGCCCCTCCCTCAGGACAGTGCCACATGCACCTCGCCCAGTGTCACTGCGCCTCATCCAATCAGGGATTGGCTTGGACTAATGTGGGTTCCCACGTTATTCTGCAATTGCCAGCAACACCACTTCAATTTGCTGACCCAAATTTTGAGTTTGATTTGAACCCATGGTCCTCATAGCTGAAACTGATGAGATAGGTAATTTTATAGAGGCATCGCAACCTACATATAATGAATTTGTCCAGAGTCAAACTCCCAAACCGGTTGCCCAACAATTTTATGCTCCCCAACCAGATGCTGTGGAGTTCCGCTTGGACCATCAGCTCGCTGTCACAGCAGCCACCCACCCTGATGTAACCTCTATCCATGAAATGGCAGAGTCATCAGTAGCAGCGCTAGCCACGGAAACTCACCCCCCATTTTCAAACCATCCACACCCATAAACCACAGATTTTCCATTGAAATTGCCCACAAGTGTGCTAAGGAGGCCATCCAGAGAGTTGTTTCTGCCTCACAAGCCAACTCTTGGGTTACCCATGCCTATGTGGCTTCACTGTCCCAGCTCCCTGCCCTCCGCATTAAGGCGGAGGCCACCCTTGCCAAGTACATCGGCGACTTACTGGTGTACAACCAATTCCTCAAGCAGCCGCTCATTACCAACCTCGCTCCCCATATCGCTGATCACCCCACCCCTTTGCTCTCCTCCTTGGCTCATGCCCTTGCCTATGAGGCGAATGAGACTGAGAATGAGCCCCCCAATCCCCCCTCCCCTTCCGCCATGGTAGGATGAGCGCCTCAGCGCTGTCCCACCTGGTAGGTTGATATTAATCGTTATGTTCTGCCCATTCTTTGAATGGTATTTTTCTTTCAGTCAAAGAATTTAGTTAGTTTGGTTTTTTTGTTTTGTTTTGTCACTTTCTGCACTTCAGTAATGTCCATCCCCTGGTCGGCATGCCTCATAATAAATTTAAATTTAAATTTAAAATGAGGACTTTCAGCAAAATCAAGAGGATTTATGCTGAGATCGATATGAATGGGAGTAATTCAAAAAAGGAAGAAGAATATAAGATTACCAAGCCATGGATGCATCTGGCTGGGGAACCATGGTATAAAGAGTCTCATGGAAGATTATAGGAGGAGTCTTTTTGCAAGGGAAAAGAGAGCGCAGAGAAGTCTGCAATTTATATTAAAATAAAGGTAGAAATAAGGGGCAATAGCTCCGTATATATTTTATCAAAAGTTATTTATAAGTTGGTGATCCTCAAAACATCCAATTTGGTTGCTCAGTGGCTCATACCCTGTGCAAAACCAACTCAGCGGAATTGAGCCCAGACGCCAAGAATTAACAGTGGTGCTCACTACAGGGGGCCACCAAGCAACTGTATTTGGAGAAACAAAATCCAATTAATTTACAATGACGAGTCCTCATCCATTCTGACACAATGTAATCAGATTATGGGCGCGGTGTGCTGAAGAAGCCTAGGAGGCTCCTTACCCCAAACCAACACTATTTACTGTTACTGAACCAGGGGATGATGAAGTTATGATTAATTTGCAATTTGAGAATTGCCCTGAGCTGATGACCAACCAACAAGGATGCTCCACAAATGTGACTCCTCAACAACTGAGAAATATTATGGAATTGCTGTTGTGCGGGTATCATCTATACAAGGATGAGACTTGGGAAAATGCCCTGAGTTTATTCTATAACCAACGCGATCAAGAAAAAAGGATACATGCTGTACATGTCTTATTTAGATGCGACTACTGCGGGGTTAGATCGCCGCCTTGGTACCCATGGAATTGAGAAAGTATTTAGTCACTTATGTAAAACCTTCAATTCGCCAGCTACTGCATGTACTGGCTCATCATAATATTAAAATCGGAAATGTATTATAGTTTGCACAGGCACAGCAGCACAATACCCACCTTCTGCTTGACTGGCTTAATTGTTCATTTTCAGAAATACAAGGGCCACTGGCACAGATGGATCATTGTGTTGGGGATGTCCACCGTCAATTGGACGTTCTGGTACCACAGTTAAATTCATAATTACCTCGAGTAATAAGGGCACTGCTGGATCAGCATGGCCTATTGGAGGAGTGGATTAAGGACATAACAACCTTGGGGAATAATACTGAGTTCTTTATGATGGAGCTAGCCAAATGGGCGGAAGCTCTTGAAGCCATGATTGCCCAGCTCAAGGAAAAAATGACCCAGTTGGAACAACAAGTGGCAGCACAAGTCAGCTCTCTATTGACTGAAGTAAACCAACTTCATATCAAATGGAATACTAAGCAAATGACAGATAACGTGCTCATCCTTTGGTCAACATCTCCCGAGTATCTCCAGCTTGTTTGTCAAGTTACACAACTGGAAGTTGTTAGTCAGGCTGAGCGCCAACGAGCCTTCCCTCTTATGATTAGTGAGACAAGAGAGTATGAAGACATGCAAGGGCGCCTTGATACTCTTCAACAGGCCAATGATTAATTGGTACGGGCACAATCCTACCTTGTTAACCAATTAAATGTCACCAATCAACAAGTGGAAATCACAATTTGACAGCAAACCCACCTGCAGAATATAATCAAATAAGTTCTTTTGCAAGTACAAGCTGTGGAACAGCAACTGAATGAAGAAAGGGGAGTCCATCAGGAATTGTAACAACAGTATGAAACACTGCAACAGGAATCTCAGCAGGGGCGGTGTAAATGTTATTTGGTTAAAACAGAGCATTTGATTAGTGGCCAGTTCGCAGAGCGTACCAGAGCTGGGGGGAATAGGGTAGTTAGTGGTGACTTGGGGATAGAATGTTATGGATCAGCAAACAAATATCCATTGGGCGGTACGGTGGACCCCCTGCATGACATTACTTCTCCCAGTTCCTTTTTGATGAGATCAAGTTCATCTGGCTGGCTGTATGATAACGCACCAAAGCAAAGCAAATTTATTTGTAAAAAAATTATGTCCTTTCAGTCATGATGGGAACCTACACGGTTACTTTAAACATTTCAAATTCTCTGTGGAAGGGGCTACCAATCGACAAAAAGTGAAATTGTTGCTGTCCACTTAAGATGTGGAATGCGCTGATCAAGTGACCAGCTATCTTCCCAACAGCTTGCCATCTTATGCACAAGTAAAAGCAATCATTATCTTGCTGTTTGGGGGCGCTTGTCAGGCGAACAGCAAGTAAGAATTAGACTGGCCTTCCAGTCTAGATGCCAGAGCACCCAAATGGCAAACCAGAATGCCAGAGGCACTGCTGCTGGTACAACGAATATGGAACTGGAAGGGAGCTTTATTTTCAACATATAAAAGCTGAATTTTGGGGAAGGTTGTTTTTAATGGAAAATTTAAGGAAGGAGAATCGACCAACAATTTCAGTGTGATGTGACTGATTAAATAGTCGTCAATTTGGAGGGAAACAAGCTGGGATCAGATCCCACAAGTTTGACCTAAGTGGCAAATTATTTGGGAATGGGTGGGGTAGTTCCCTGGGAACCAACATCACAAAATTTGATGGGCAGAGTCACTGTCAGTTCAACCTCAAACATCTGAACCAAAGCTTGGCTACGTTTCTGATGGTTGGCATGATGGCATTTGGCCCAACGAGCAGCGGGAATCCCCCAAGACCACCCCACATATGGGCGGACCCATTTGGTTGGGAACGGGGTTGGAACGCCCAACCTGCCCATGCTCAGTCACTGGCCCATTCATTCAGTCAGTGGCATTGCATCAGGCGCAACACCCTATTTGCCAGCAGGAAGCTTTAAAACCTTTTTGATGGTGTCCAATGCTATTACCTGCCCATCAGGGGTGATGCCCGATGGATTTGGGAGGGGGGAGATTTTTTCAATTGTCATGTTAACTTAATTGCAACCGTCAGGCATTTCAGCCAATAGATTGGTCTTCATACCTTTTTGACCATTTGAAATCCGAGCATTGGGCTGATTGCCACTCAAATTAGTTGCAATCAATTTCATTTTGGCAATCTCAGTGCAGATTTCAATGATTCCTCATAACAGTTCTGCTGAGGAGAGTGTGGGTACTGGAAGCGGGTGTCAGGCGAACAGCAAGTAAGAATTAGACTGGCCTGCCAGCCCAGATGCCAGAGCATCTGAACAGTAAACCAGAATGCCCAAGGCACTGCTGTTGATACAAAGAATATGAGACTAGAAAGGAGTTCCACCAGTATCTGCCGGTGAGCCAGAATTTTGTACAAAAAATAAAATAAAATACCAGAAACCTATGGCCATTAACCATGAGGGGCATGCAATGTCAGCGGAAAAGGCGGCTTAAATCTCAACATATAAAAACTAAATTTTGGGGAAGGTTTTTAGTGGAAAATTTAAAGAAAAATTGACCAACAATTTTCTCAGTGCAATGTGACTGATTACATAGTCATTAATTTGGAGGGAAACCAAGCTGAGATTGGGTCCCACAAATTTGACCTAACCAGCAAATTATTAAGGAATGGGCGGGTTAGTTCCCTGTGAACCAGCATTGAAAAATTTGGTGGTGGGCTGAGTCACTGTCAGTTTAAACTCAAACGTCTGAACCAAGGCTTTGCTACATTTCTGACAGTTGGCATGATGGCATTTGGCCCAATAAGCAGTGGGAATCCCCAAAGGCCACCCCACATAGGGGTGGGCCTATTTGGTTAGAACAGTTTTGGGACGCCCAACCTACCAGTGCTTAGTTGGTGGGCCAATTGTTCAGTCAGTGGCATTGCATCAGGCGCAGCACCCAATTTGCCAGCAGGAAGCTTTGAAACCTCATCGATGGTATCCGATGCTATTACCTGCCCATTGGGGGTGATCAACGGATTTGGGAGGGAAGATTTTTCTGATCATCATGTTAACTGGATCACAACCATTGGGCATTCTGGCTGATAGATCAGTCTTCATACCTTTTTGACCATTTGAAATCTGAGCCTCGGGCTGATTGCTGCTCAAATTAGTTGCAATTGACTTCATTTCAGCGATCTCAGAGCATATTTCACTGATTCCTCATAGCAGTTCTGCTGAGGAGAGTGTGGGTACTGGAAGCGGGATCTGAAGTGGAAGGGCTGTTACCCAGCGCTCATCTACCATGTGTGCGAGATCGCCCTGAGTAATGAGGGGTATGGCCATCCTCTTTGGTATCTTCTTGCTCAGGAACAGGAAAATGGACTGATCAACGCCCAGAGGACGTTCCCTGGGACTTACAGCGCTACCAAGGTGTCTCAACGGAAAGCCAATTTTATGACTATACAGTTTTTACCAAAATGAGAATCTGTCAGAATTTGCTGAGCAGTTTTCGGTGGAAGAACACGTTCTACTTGGAGCTAATATTTTAACCAAAGAAGATGTAGGTATAGTGATGACAGCATCTGTCAAACCATATCAGGAACTATATAATGCTATGTCCCATGTGTTGGATGGGGATACAGGACTTATTCAAATCATGAACACCTTATGTCAGCTCTCCGCCATAAACAGCACCCCCAACATAGCCTGAAAAATCTCTGTTGCCCCCGCTCAAACCCTTGCAGAATATAGGCCGCAGTGACTGGGTTATCAGCCGCTGGAACATATTCATTCCTCGTATGAGTCAATAGACCCTTTCCAGCCCAGGTACGCTTCACCAGTTCATCCACAATCTTGGAGCCTTACTGGCAATATTCAGCCTGGTCCTTCTACCCCAAACTATATACACGCACCTTTTATGAACACTTGCTTCCAGTGCGGACAAAGAGGGCATTATGCAGCCAATTGCCCTAGCCAACCACAAGTGTATGCAATGCAAACTAAGTTGATTGAGAAGGGAAAAGCTCGAGTGGAGTAGAGATGGGACACTCTATATACGCTAAGTCCAATTCACTTGTCCCTAACAATTTCCAAATGTCTTTTCAAGTAGAACTTGAAACTCAATTGGATGATTTGTTATACCAGCAGATTTCATTGGATACCCCTGCTTCCGCTTTCATGAGTAAAAGCTCACCCAATTGGGCCAAGTTCCGCCAAGACGTGCAGAAGCCATATGCGTGGCAGATCCTGGAACAGACTGGCATTAGCAACTCAAATCCTTTGCTGAACATCGCTCCTTTAGTAGGGGTTAACATAGCCATTCTGGTGGAGAAAATCGCTAGTGAGTATCCTCAAGTTGGCAAGGGCATTTCTTCCTTTTGAGTAACAAAAAGCCCTTAAATGTACAAGTAATAAACACTGATGATTATTCTTACTCAGAATGTACTTATTGCAACATATTCATTCAAAACACAAAGTTCCGCGCTATCATAGACATGGGAGCACCTGTGAACATAGTCTCCACTTGGTTGGTGGCTAAACTTATGTTGAAACTGGATGTGAACCATCGAGTAGTATATGGGACCATGGGAAAGCACAGCACTGTGCTGGAAGGAGCATATAGCGCGTTGCTCTACGATTCAGGTCAGACCAGGTGTCTGCTCCAGCGGTGGTTTTGCCAAACAACCACTATGATGTGTTAATTGGCGCAGCCTTTATGAGGGTATCTGCGTTGTGATTAATATGGTGGAAGAAACCCTTACCATGTTTAGCCAACAGATTCCAGTATTTTATCCTCTGGTGGAATCCCAATGGATCCAGTCCACTCTGGACAGGTCAATCTAGCTTGCAGCAATGGAGTAATTCTATTCATTATCAGCAACTGAGTCAGTGGACTAGGATCCTCCCCAACCAGATATATGTGTACAAAGGAATCCTGCTTTGAGCAACGCGCGCTTTAAGCCTACCATCTGGACACCAGAGCATAGTAGGGACTGGGCTGGAAATTGATGTCCCTAAGAGCTTTATGAAGAAATTACGGAGCCTCACCAGCACTTGCGACTCAAAACACATGTGGATCCAGGGTTATTGCTGCCTAGGAATGGGGAGGTGAAGGTGCTGCTAGCAAATTTACAGAAGAAGGCAATAATGATCCAGCGGCACCAAGTGGTGGCTTACCTACACTTCATCCCTATATAGGAAGTTTGTCATATTCATGATTTTGGCTCATGGGAGGATCTTAGATTACTGGCTTGCTCCTCGTCGGCATACTGACTGTGGTTCTGTGGGAAGCGCTCACGGGATTATCAGTGGAACAACAAGATAAGGCTATGGCATTATTTGAAAAGTATTGGGATATTTTTGCAAATGATGATCATGACCTGGGGTGTGATCAAGGGGTGGTACATTGGATAGATATGGGGGATCATCCTTCCATTTATTCATGACCTATTAGACGTTTAAAAGCAGTGGAAGAGGTTATCTCAAACAAAGTGGATAAACTTATCAAGCAAGGAATGCTAGAGCTGTCAAACAGTCTATGGGCATCACCTGTGCTCTTTGTAAAGAAGAAGGATGGCTCAAATCAGGTGGTTGTTGACTATTGTAAACTTAATAATGTAACAAAGAAGGATTCCTACCCTCTTCCGTGGATTAATGATGCATTAAACCAAATGGGTGGGGCGAACTATTTTCCTTTATGGATCTGATCTCAGGATACTGGCAGATCAAATTGCCATTAGTGGAATGGGAGAAATGTGCGATCATCACCTTGAGAGAGTTGTTCCAGATGACTCACATGCCGCAAGGGTTGTGTAACGCCCCAGCTACATTTCAGCGTGCCATGGATACAATTTTAGGCGATTTAAAGCTGTCCTGCGTTCTCATTTACCTTGATGACATCAATGTGTTTTCGCGGATGTCTACAGAGCACCTGGCCCACTTGGAGCAAGTGTTTCAGCGCCTCGCTGCTGCTAATATCAAAATTAAGCCACAAAAGTGTTATTTCTTTAAGAAGTAATTGGAATACCTTGGGTTTGTTGTGGATTCAAATGGGCTTAAACTGCAACCGGCTAAAGTGGATGCAATAGAAAAATGACTCAGCCAGGGAATAAACGGGACATTCAGGTGTTTCTTGGGATAGTTGGGTACTACTGAAGGTTCATTCCCAATTTCAGCTGCATCGAGGCCCCACTTTTCGAGTTATTATAGAGTAATTCTTCTTTTAATTGGACAGAACAATGCCACTACGCTTTTGACATATTGCGTAATGCATTAGAAAGTGCACCCATTTTGAAATATCCCAACTTCAATAAACAGTTTATTTTACAAACTGACGCACTCCTCGCTGCTATTAGGGCAGTATTATCCCAGAAGGACGATGACAGCGTGGAACATCAGGTCACATTCTGTAGTCAAAGTTTGAACTGTCATGAACAAAACTACATTGTAACCAAGCAGGAGTGTCTAGCGGTGATCTACGCTTACAAACAGTTTTGGGTATATCTGCATGGGGAGAGATTCCAAGTAGTGATGGATCATGCTTCCTTGCGCTGGCTACAGAATCTTTGTGAACTGGAAGGATGGCTCGCACGTTGGGCTCTGAAGCTGCAAGCATATAATTTCGAGATATTACTTTGACCTTGAGCAAAACATCAAAACGTGGATTGTCTTTCTCAATTGCCCACAGTTGCCATCACAGAGGATCTAGCTGATATAATGTACGAAAAGATGGTGGCGAACAGATACCAAGATGAGCCGCTGCAGGTGATCAAGGTGTTAGATAGACTCAGGGAGAATACCTTCATATGAGGGGAAGAACTATACAAGTGGATTGGATACTTAACACTGAACTTTCCTAAACCTTCGGCTAGACCCTCAATAATTATGGATGCTCATTGGGCTGTTGGACATGAAGGATTGCGGAAGATGCTAGAGTTTTTGCGACCCCAATACTTCTGGGAAAGCATGCATTATGACATATTGGAAACAGTTAGTTGTTGCCATCAGCGTCAAGTGGAAAAGCCTTTCCACAAGAAAACCACCTACCAACTAGTGAAACCCCAACTTGCATGGCACAACGTTTCCATTGATGTAGTGGGGCCTCTGCTAACTAGTGCCAATTGATCCAAGTATATAATTGTTGCCATCGATCATTTGACCTGATGAGTGGAGGCTAGGGCTATTAGAGACTTGGGAGCGGTCATCACTACCAAGTTTATTGTGGAGTGTGTTATACAACGGTTTGGCTGCCCGCAGTTCATTCTTATGAACAATGGAACCAACTTCACTTAGCATATCCTGCCAAAGTTAAATGAGTTGATGGCAATTTGCGGGGTTTTGACCACCCCTATCATCTGGAATCAAATGGGATGGTGGAGCGAGTCAATGGAACCCTAGTGAACATACTATGTAAATTGATAACGGATTGGCCCTCAGAATGGAGTGCCCTTCAACATACTGCTGAGTTTGCTTATAATATCAGCTATATTCTGCTACTGGTAAAAGTCTGTTTCAACTGCTGTATGGTTGACATTCTTCTCTGCCTGCCTTGCTATATTCGTGTGTAGAGGACACTGGTGGGGTGAATCCTCAGCGATATCTGAATCAACTCACGGATACATTGATCAAGTTACAAATGGAAGCCTACTCCACCAGTTTGGCTAAGAAGATTTGTGACCAGGCGGCCGACCAGAAGCGTCAGAGCAGACTTCTGTTGTTCGCTGTGGGGAATTATGTTTTATTCCACGACCAGCATGGATTCAGATGAAAAAATAAGCTCTCTAACATTTGGGTTGGCCCATTTGAGATTATCGAGCAGACTGGCATGGATGTTTACACAATTAAGGAACCGCTGAGGGTCAGATTATCAACTGAGTCCATGCAAAGTTCCTTTGAGAATATAAACAGTAAGAGCCTATCATCCCGTCAAAGGGGGGGAGGTAATGTTGGGAAGTTGATATGACTGGATGATACACTACCTATATTGGTGGATTGGAGGGTATCAAGACGAGTCTTGAGATTTACAAAAAAGGGATACACGAATTATAATTGAGCAAAATGAGGACTTTCAGCGAATTGAGAGGATTTATGCCAAGATTCGATATGAATGAGAGTAATTAGAAAAAGGAAGAAGAATAGAAGATTACCAAGCCTAGGATGCATCCAGCTGGGGAACTGAGGTATAAAGAGTCTCATGGAAGATTAAAGGGGGGTCTTTTTACAAGGGAAAAGAGAGCGCAGAGAAGTCTGCGATTTATATTAAAATAAAGGTAGAAATAAGGGGCGATAGCTCCTTATATATTTTATCAAAATTATTTATAAGTCAGCGATCCTCATATCATCCGATTTAATTGCTCAGTGGCTCATACCCTGTGCAAAACCAACTTGGCGGAATCGATCCCAGATGCTGAGAATTAACAAGAAGGATGGGGGGCATCATGTAATAAATGGCAACCAACTCTGAATGCCATCACCAAGAAGGCTAGCTAGCTGCTACCTAGGATCGCTGACTCCTTATGCCTCTTAGTTGGTCATAATTTTCTTCCATAATGGACCTTGCTACCTGGTACTTGCAAATAGAGCTTGCGTCAGATGACCAAAAGAAATGTGCGCTCATAGCGAGTGAGGGTTTATTTAAACCCAATTGCATTTCTCAAAGACTTTGCAATGCCCCAGCCACTCTCCAGCAAGCTGTGGGCTGCCTGTTGGATGACCTGAAAATGTCATGTATGCTGGTCTACATGAATACTGTATATGTATTTTCGCGCACATTTGACCAGCGGTTGGCCCACTTGAAGGAAGTATTTGGGCAGCTACACTCTGCTGCATTGAAATTAAAGCCCACCAAATGTCAGTTCTTTCAGACCAAGATGTAATTCCTTGGTCATAGGGTCACCCAAAAAGGAATTTCGCCCTTGCCTAAAAAGTGACTGCTATTGAGAAGATGACTTTACCCATCAGTTTTCATGACATTCAGGTCTTTCTTGGCATGTTCAGGTACTACTGACAATTTATAATGCACTTTGCCGAGCCTGCCAAGCCACTAACCTACCTCTTCCATAAAGAAGTTCCTTTCTGATGGGAGGATGCCCAGCAGCAGTCATTCAATGTCCTGAGAAAATCCCTGACTACAGACCCTATTCTGGTACATCTTGAGTTCGATAATTCCTTCATTCTACTTACTGATGCTAAAAATATGGCTTGAGGGCTAACCAGGATCAACTGGATGAAATCCAAGTTGATCATCACATAGCTTACTTTAGTAAGATGTCGACCTGAGTGGAACGCAATTACAATGTAACTGAACGTATGCCTCTAGATGTGTTATTGGCCATTAGATATTTCCGCCCATTTCTGTATGGGAATCATTTCACTGTAGTGACAGACTATGTCACACTACGGTGGTATGACAGATTGAATACCCAGATGGAAGATTGGCCCAATGGGCCCTTAAGCTTCAGAATTACGACTTCTCAATAGTACACCGCGCAGGGATGATACACCAAAATGCTGATGGGTCTTCCCGACTACCTATTCTGGCTCTTTATGCTTTCAAAGAGGACTGGATCAATGATCTCATTGCAAAGACCAAGAGTGAAGCCGTGAGTCTTCAACAACGCAATAACGCTTGAAGCAGATGGCTGCTTAAACTCAAGTCAAAGATTGATTGTTATATAAGCAAGTTGGGACCTCTTGGATACCATATGTTTGACCCTCTGATCTTACAAAATCCGCTCTGGAGGCTCATGTTGCTGTGGAGCACAGAGCAGTGAAAAAACCCATTGATGGCGGAGGTGTAAGTTTAGAGACCCACCCTCTTGGGCTATATTGGAAAAAGTTCCCTTTTAGAAAGAAGAAGGGACCTAATGCCCCTGTGGAGCCCTTGGCTCCACTGGGGACATGGGTCATGTAGTGGATGAACGTTGAGTCACTGCATTGGCACCAAAAAACCCACCACAGTACCCCATTTGGCTGCTTCTGCTCTGATTGAAAAGATAAAAGAGGTCTGAAATGAGGTAATGCAGGCCAGGGGCCTTCAACTGCAGCTTCCCCTCCCTCTGAGCCCCACTCTGCCATCCTTTATGTCCTTGGGTGATAAGAAAATGAGCTTCGAAACTCAGAAAAGGGATCCTAAGTCAGAAAACTGGGTCCAGGATATGGAATCCGAAATTCCAGGTCTGGGAAAGCCAATCTGAGTTGGAAATTCGCTTTCAGGAAATTTAAAAAAAATCTTTTAAAAATTTATCAGAATTGACCCTGGTGGAGCCCAATTCAGCCACACTTTCAATACAAGTTAATCCGCTTATGTTTGGATCAGTGAGGGTCCCTCCCTGGCGGATCCAACGCTTACATTTCCTGAGCTTTGGCAACCTGTGTGTAAGTGGGATGACGAAGTCCTGAACCCTGGCTGCGTACCCTCGAGTATGGCAGCTATTGCTGCCCAAAGAAACATAATCCATGACCCCCTTTTCCCCACTTCACATATATAAGGCAACTGTCTCTGTAAAGAGCAGTTGTCAGTCCATTTTTAACTTTGATTTTTTAAAACTTCTCTCTCAAAAACCCACTTTTTTGAGCTCCGCCGTTTTTTTAATGATACTTTTACTTAACCCAGAAAAGTATCTAGCTTCCTGCATCCTAAGCTGATGGTCATCGAGTGGATCCTTCAAGCCATCATTCTGGTGGCCCACCAAATGGTGATTGTGATCCAGGAACTCGCTGCCAGCCTGCAATGTCAATAAGCCACTTTGGGAGAGTTATCAGATCTTCCAAACTCTTCACAACAACCTGGTTCTCAATCAGCACCCAATGGAAAAATCTAAGATTGCCTCCCACTCTGCAAAACAATCAGAGAAATCAGCCAAATCCGCCTCACCAATCTACTAGTGGTTTGGTGCAATTTGGGAAGAGTGAGGCCATCTCTGCTAATTGTGATTCTCCGTTTGGAAGTGAGGACTTGCCATCTACACAACTGCGAGGTGGAAACCAGGCACTGAACTATCCAGGCCATTCCACTGAGGGCCAATCTGGCCCAAATTTATTTAGAAAATGATCAGTTGAACTGATGATGTGCTTAACCTTTCTACCCAACCTGAAAACCCCCAATGAGCGCAAGATGTAGCCCAAGGCCTCCAAATGGTTGGAGCGATTATATCAAATTGATTCACAAAGCCAATCATCATTATAAAAATTTTGAAAATTTCCATGATTTCAAAATTTTTTAAATGATGAAATAGTCCAAAATGGGTGGGAAAGTAAAGCCAAAGATCAACAAATGCAAACCCAGGAGGATTGGTCGTCCTCCTTGCCTCTCCCACCCTTGGGGGATGCCCCAGCAAGACCCACGGTTGCCCCATTGCAGCCATTTGGTTTGTTATGAGGGCCTTAAGTATGTTAATTAACTTCTATTTCCCTCACTAGAATAATAGAGGATCCCTCCCACAACTGCTCAGAACTGCTAAGTTTTTGGCATTCTGGGCCCTCCAATGGGTTGTTACACATCCAGATTGGAAGCCCAGTATTACTTTAATCTGCAGATTCCATGACATAATGGACCAACCTATAACCTCATCACTTTCCGCCCTCCTCATGGAATCCGGTGAAGCAGTTGCTTTCTTAATCACCATGAATTTTCATTCCCTGTGCGACTTAGTATTCTCTTGATGGTCGTTCATTTCCTTCTTCAGGGACTGCAAACAATTTTTATCAACCCAGAATAACATATATATAGCATCAGCCAACCAGGCTGCACCTCTGGCAAGTGTAGTAACAATGAGAAATCCCTCAAGTTCCATCACCTGAAGTAGCTGAACAGGTGCTAGATGCTCTAGCTGAGCTTGATGTACGCTTTGTTGTTAGGGGGTTCCAAAGTTTCACTCCTACTGACGCACAAAGAAGTGTGGCCCTTTTAGATGCTCTCAATGGGGAAGCACGCCGTTGGGTCAGAGGAGTACTACGGGCAGCCACCAAAATCGGGAAATCATACTCCTCTATTAAGTATAGTATCCAATGTAGTCCAAGCACCAAGATCTAGAGCATCCCACCTTTACCATCTTTTTACCCTACACCAGAAGGTCCCTGACTTGCCTTAACTAGTTGAGGCCTTCACTGCATTAGTACCCTCAGCTGGGATTCCTACGTACATTGCAGTGGCAGCTTTCAGAGCAGCCTTGGACACCTCTTCAGCTAGCAATGTTGTATGGGATCCTCTCCCAGTATCCATGGAGGCCGCATTTACTTTAGCATATTCAGTAGGGGCAAAACCCCTCCATACAAGTATGGACTCAGTAGCGGTAATGACATCTCAGCCATCAGTGAACACCCTCCCAGCCAGTTCAGTCCAGTTAAACCACCCGCTCCTACTTCCACAGGGAACAAGGGCACAGGGAAGCTCTCCCCTGGTTTCAGGGTAAATCATGACATTAGTGGAATTCCTGAGATTATAGATATTGTCAGTCAGATCAATATGATATGTGATGAAGTTGGATCGAATAATTTCTTATCAAATTAATGATTGTAGTGAAAATATTCGATTAATCGTTTAAATCACTTCATTTGCAATAGTATTCAGTCATTTAATCGCAACAAAACGAATTTATGATGAGACTGAGACGATTCTCACTGCCTTTCAAAATCACATGCAAGTTGCAATCCCATAAGCTCCAGAAAAGAATAGTGCACTGTTTAAAATCAATTAAGCTTAGGTAAGTCCAGGAAGTTGGATGGTATATAAAACCAAGGCATTCATTTGGTTAATCTTTGCGGTCAATAGAATTATTCTTATAATGCAAACACTATTAAGTTTATTTACTAAAGTGTTATCATTACCGATCTACCACCCCCAGCCTACAAGAAACTCCCTTCCAACTTTCTCCTTTTAAAGCCATGTCTTTAAGCAACTCCCATACCAGCTTACCCATTCCTTATAACTGGACACCTCTAGTGTCCTTGTCATACTGGGTTAAACCCCTTGGTTATGCTAATTCATGGTTAGCTACCCCTAACCAGGTAAGTAGTACACTTTTCCTGACACCTGGGGTCGCAGTGGTAGCTCCCTACCCACAGGTTACTCTGAAGAGTAACATGCCACCAGTGGAGAATACCTTTCCCTTCCCTGCGAATGAGGAGTTGAGTGTGACATTGGATCCAAATAGTCTAATCTTGACGCCCGCCCAGATGGCCAAAGTAGAAGACCACGTCGCACCTAACTCAGAAAGATGATGCGCATACCACTGAGCCTAGTTCTTCTCCCACTGAGTTGACCTCACCCACCATATGTAACCATGAGAGTCCCTTCCCCTCAACAGTGATGTGCAATGACATAACGGTAGACCCAACCTATCCAATCCTGCATGGGGACCAGGAGAGACTCTCAGAGGGATCTGATGGGAAGCAGAGTAGCTTACTGGAAAATAAAGAACCACTACTCATTATGGGACCCACCCCACATCCGCTGCCCTCACTCTTTCCATGGTCATTAAATAGGCCCAAGCTTATTTCCTGTTTCAAAAAACTTTCAGAGTAAGAGTATGGAAGGTCACAGTACAAGCTCTCCTGGATACTGGAGCGGTGGGTAACTTTATGGATTTAAGAGTAGCACACTCTTTGGACCTTGATACGGTGCTTGTTCCTCATATATAAGGGGCCTCATCTACATCTATGATCTGCCATACTATCCAACGTCCAGTACAGTTCCTTATCTACAAATTTGGCTTCTGCGATCACTTTTCAGCAGTACCTGATTTACTATACCATGTTATCATGGGGATAGGGTGGTGGCGACGCCAACAGGTGAACATCAATCTGGAACTTAGCTCCTTGTCCTTTGTTAATAAGAGATGTAGTGGGGAATTTTCACTAATTGAATCTCTCACAACAGAGTCCTCACAGCTCAATCTCTTCCTCTGAGCTGCCCCCGGTGGACTTCCCAAAAGATTCCTGACCTCCTAGCCCCATATAAGGATGTATTCAACATAAGATTAGCAACCTGACTTCCTCAACATTCATAATATGACTTAACCTTACAGCTAACCGTGAATCTTGTCAAGATCAAAATCCTGTTATACCTCACAAAGAGGTAGAAGATAAGGCGCTGGGCATCTGGTTAGATAATATTCTGGACAATGGATGGATTATCAAGAAATCCTCCCCCATTGCTCACCAGTTGTCTTTGCCCAGAAGGCGAATGGAACCCTACGCCCGTGCATGGACTATGATCATGTTAAAAATGTGACGATTCCTGAATCATACCCCTTCCCCTTAGAACAAACCATTGCACAGACCATTACCAAATCCCAAATCTTTTCTAAGTTGGATTTGGTTAATGCCTTTAGCCAGGTGAGGGTAAAGGAGGGTCAAGAGTGGCTCACAGCTATCAGAACAAGACGCCGAATATTACAGTTCAAGGTGATGCCATTTGGACTGAAGAACGCACCAGCAACTTTCCAACAGTTGATTGATGATTTCCTGGGGACCTAAGATTTACCTGTGCTGTCACTTATATCGATGATATTATAATACACTTTCCAACCCATGAACAGCACACCAAGTCTTTGGAGGCTGTAATGGCTGCCCTTCTTAAGGCAGGGCTTTTTGTCAAGCCATCCAAATGTGAATTTTTCGAGAGGAAGAAACATTTTTAGGGAATCTGGTCCTTAAGGATGCGTATGCAGTTCCCCCATGTAAGCTGGAGGCTATTCAGTACTGGCAACTCCTACCATCTAAAAACAACTGAGAAGTTTCCTGAGCACTGTGACATTCCTAAAGAAGTTCTCTCATGCGCTCACCTAGCTGGCGTCACCCCTCCACCCACTGACAGGGAATAATGCCCCTTTCAAATGGACAGAGGAGTGTCAAAAGGCTTTTGAGGAAATCAAAACTGTTTTTCTGTTAGCTTCAACCTGTGGCATGCTGACACATCCAAGCCATTTACGGTGGCATGCGATGCTTCAGCAGTTACAGTGGGAGCAGTACTATTGCAAGAGCATGAAGGGAGGGAGCATCCAGTGGCGTACTTCTCAAGAAAATTTACCTCCACAGAATAAGCATGGGCTATCTATGATAAAGAGTTGTATGTGGTGGTGTGATCTCTGACTCATTGGAGATATCTTCTTCAAGGAACAAAGCATGAAGTCACAATACGCACTGACCATAAGTCTTTATTGTATTAACAGAAAACCCAAAAGCTGGCTCACCGTCAAGCACACACATACAGGGATCTTTGAAACTTTAACTTAAATTACGATTTTATAAAAGGGCCCCTAAATGTGCTGCCAGATATGCTGAGTCGCAACCCTGCCTTGGCTCCAGGACCAGAGGAGGACCTTTCTGAGCTCACCACAGTGGTGCCTCCCACCATGATCCTCTCTCTCGCCACTGTTATGGTATCATACGCCAATAAATCTCCAGAAACCCCATGTGCGAACGCGTTTTAGCAGCTCAACTGTGTTGCCCAGAAGGAATTGAAGCGGTAAATGACCTTGAGACCAAGCAACGCAAACGGCCCCTGTACCACTTAAAGTATGGGATAATCTTCTTTTAGGATAGGATTTGGGTTCCACCTACCCTGCGAATGCAGGTTTTTGAAGAGCATCACACCCCACCCACTGTAGGACATCCTGGTTCAAAGAAATGTGCCAAGTTAAAAGAACCTACAATTGTCCTGGGCTCTCCAAGAATATACCATTCTGGGTATTAAGCTATGTTACCTGTTCCCGCTCTAAATCAGACCGCACAGGAAAAAAGGGTCTTCTTTATTATTTGCAATAAGCTGAGGGTCCTGGACATCAGTCTCAGTGGACTTCATTGTTGAACTTCCCATGTCCAAGGGATTTGATGATATAATAAAGGTTTTGAATAGGTTCACCAAGTTCACGTTGTTTTTCTATGCAACACTACTATAACAGCGGCGTATACTGCAGCACTCTTCATCACTCATGTCTTCTCCATGTTTGGACTTCCAACGGAAATTGTAAGTGACTGGGGCCCAC
This sequence comes from Massospora cicadina, assembly GCA_022478985.1. Classification (NCBI taxonomy): domain Eukaryota; kingdom Fungi; phylum Entomophthoromycota; class Entomophthoromycetes; order Entomophthorales; family Entomophthoraceae; genus Massospora; species Massospora cicadina. Next base: position 72,770 of record JAKSZP010001505.1, on the reverse strand, counting down.
AGTTCACAGCCAGGTTTTTGGGATGCCTTGCTGGGACTTCTCAACATCAAAGCCTGCCGCTCTACAGCATATCACCCACAATTGGATGGGCAAACGGAGAGAGTTAATCAAGTGTTAGAACAATATCTACGTTGTTACTCCTCAGCCACCCAGGACAGCTGGGCCAAAGACCTCCCTTTAGCGCAATTTTCTTCAACAATGCCTTCCACTCTTCCACTGGATTCTCCCCAGTTAAGCAACTCTGGGTTACAACCCATCTTTCCAGATTGGAGTGCGCTTAAGCTCAGCAGTGCCCACAGCAGAGGACCGGGTTACAAAGATCTGAGATATCCAAAAGCTTGTTCAAGAACACTTATCAAAGGCCATTGAAGATTATAAGATGTTTGCTGATAAGAAACGACTTTCTGGGCATGACATCTCTGAAGGCTCCCATATTATGCTTGACACCCGCCACCTGAATATGAAGGTTCCTTCTAGGAAGCTTGCTAGTAAGCGCTCTGGCCCTTTTGAAGTAGAGAAGGACTTGGGTAATGGTGCATACCGCATCAAGCTTCCTGCCCATTGGAAACAACAAAATGTTTTCCACATCTCTCAACTATCCCCCTTTAAGTGAGAGCTTCCTTCTACACTGAGCCTATTATCATAGGGGACTCTCAAGAAGCTGAAGTGGAGGCAATACCGGCCTCAAGGAAAACCAGAAGGTCATTCCAGTATCTGGTTTCATGGAAAGGCTACCCAGCCTATGAAAATAGTTGTGTAAGTGCAAAGGAATGTGAGAATTACAAGGAATTGGTAGATATGTTCCACGAGTCACATCCTGAAGCCCCCTATCCATCCAAAAAAATGCAATGATTTTGGCCATCAAACTCACTACTAAACACAAGAACTATGCCCTGGTCCACGTGCCAGGAGGAGGAATGCTTCCCATAAAAAAGGAGAGTATAATGTAAAACTAGAGACCCAACCTCTTAAGATAAATCGGAAAAAGTTCCCTTATAGGAAGAAGAAGGGACCTAATGCCCCTGTGGAGCCCTTGGATCAACTGGGGGACTTGGGTCATGTAGTGGATGAACTTTGGGTCACTGCATTGGCACCAAAAAACCCCACCACAGTACCCCATTTGGCTGCTTCTGCTCTGATTGAAAAGATAAAAGAGGTCTGCAATGAGGTAATGCAGGCCAGGAGCCTTCAACAGCAGCTTCCCCTCCCTATGAGCCCCAATCTGCCATTCTTTATGTCCTTGGGTAATAAGAAAAATGAGCTTTAAAACGCAGAAAAGGGCTCCCAAGTCAGAAAACTAGGTCCAGGACACGTAATCCAATATTGGTTCTTGGAAAGCAAATCCAAGTTGGAAATTCGCTTTCAGAAAATTTTAAAAAAAATCTTTTTAAACTTTTATTGGAATTAACCCTGGTGGAACCCAAAACAGCCGCACCTTCAAACTAAGTTAATCCACTTATTTTTGGATTGGCGAGGGTCCCTCCCTGTCAGATCCAACGCTTACATTTCCAGAGCTTTGGCAACCTGTGTGTAAGCGGGATGACGAAATCCTGAACCCTGACTGAGTACCTTTGAGTATGGCAGCTATTGCTGCCCAAAGAAACATATTCCATGACCCCCTTTTCCCCACTTCACATATATAAGGCAACTGTCTCTGTGAAGAGCAGTTGTCAGTCCATTTTTTATCTTTGAGTTTTTAAAACTTCTCTCTCCAAAACCCACTTTGTGAGCTCCGCCGTTTTTTTAATGATACTTTTACTTAACCCAAAAAAGTACGCAGCTTCCTGCATCCTAGGGCTAATGGTCATCAAGTGGATCCTCTATGCCATCAATCTGGTGGCCCACCAAATGGTGATTGCAATCCAAGAACTCACCGCCAGCCTATGACTTCAATACACCGCTTTATGAGAGTTATTGGATCTGCCAAACTCTTCACGACGACCTGGTTCCCATTTGACACCTGACGGACCAACTTCAGGTTTGCCTCCCACTCTGCAAAATAATCAGAGAATTCAGCCAAATCTACCTCACTAACCTACTAGTGGTTCAGCGCAATTTGGGAAGAATGAGGCCATCACTGCTAATTGTGATTCTCCATTTGGAGGTGAGGACTTGCCTTCCAAACAATCGTGAGTTGTAAACCAGGCACCAAATTATCTGGGCCATTCCACTGAGGGCCAATCTGGCCCAAATCTATTTAGAAAAATGATATACCACACTGAAGATGTACCTGACTTTCTACCCAACCGAAAACCCCTCAATGGGCGCAAGACAAGGCCCAAGGCCTCCCAATGGTCAGAGCGATTTGATTTGATATGATTTGCAAAGCTGATCATCATTTTGAAAATTTGAAATTTCTATGATTTTCAAAAATATTTAAATGATGAAAGAGTCCAAAATGGGTGGGAAAGTAAATCCAAAGGTCAACAACTGCAAACCCAGGAGGATTGGTCGTCCTCCTTGCCTCTCCCAACCTTGGGGGATGCCCCAGAAAGACCCACGGTTGCCCCAATGCAGCCATTTGGTTTGTTATGAGGGCTTTTGGTATGGTAATTACTTCTATTTCCCTCACCATAATAATATGGGATTTCTCCCACAACTGCTCAGAACTGCTATGCCCTTGACATTCTGGGCCTTCCAATGGGTTGTTACACATCCAGATTAGAAGCCCAGTCTTACTTTAGTTAGAAGATTCCAAGACAGGAGAGACTGTTGCTACTGGAAAGGAATAATTGAGACTGCTAAGATGTTGTTAACACCTGTCTCACTTGCTCAAATCAGAAGCTGCCCAATCCTCCATAACAACATCATGTCATAAATCCCATGGCACCATTTTTATTGGTTAGCATTAACGTTATTGGACCCCTGCTTATGGTGATGTACATTCCTGGCTATATAATTCTCATGGTTGATCACTTTACAATATGGGTTGAGGCTATCTCAGTTGCCTCCCCATCTTATAAAGTGACCGCATCCTTCTTGATGAAGCAGGTCTTCAGTTGCCATGGCAACCCCAAAGTGCTGCTATCTGACAATTGTAGAAATTTTTATTTCAAGTGTGGTTGCCTTTTAACTCTATAATGGGCACTTATCATTCTTATATAACCCCTTATATTCTGGCTACCAACAAAGTTGAATAATGTGCGAATAGTTCCTTAGTTGCCATTCTTAACAAGATGGCTTCCTATGATCCTTCAAGAGGGATGAATACTTACCAGCCGCCTTATTAGCATATTGCATTAGCTATCATTGAATCATTTAGATGTCAACTTTATGAGCTCTTTATGGTCAAAAACCAATTGTGCCCTCTAGTGTGCAGCCTAACTCTAAACTTCCACAACAGAAACCAATGTCTTAGCCATGCAAAGATTGTCTGACAAATTATTTAGATTACAAGCATTAGTCGCTAGATCCATGAGTACTATTCAACAAAGGATAGCTGATCAACAGAATTCCCAGCGGCTGGTCATGCCTGAATTCTAATTGGGGGACCTCGTCCTATTTTACCATCACCAGCCCGCGAACAAATACATAAACTTGATAAACTGTGGTCAGGTTCTTACCAGGTGATTACCATCAGGGTCCCAAATATTCAATTGCCTCTGTGAAGTAGGGTGCCATTTTAAATTGGGTACATGCTAAATTCCTCCAAAATTATGTTCCTCTTCAGCAATATCTTGAGGGGGGAATTGTAAGGAATCATGAGAATTGGACATAACTGAGTGGTATTCAAACAGAAACCAAATTGAAACTCAGTTTTAGAAGCCCCACCAATTAAATGAGCATTGAGACCAACTCAAACAATGAACTTCTAAATAGGAAAAAAAACACAATTTTTGGAAAGACTTCTGATACTACTGACAATGGCACCGAGTCAGCTGGTGAAGATCTTGTCATTGGAGGTTCCCAGAATTGGCTTCCTGGGAAAAAGAGAGCCAGATTCAAAGAAAACCTACGACACCTGACTCATCATCAAAGAGGTCAATACCCTACTATTCCCAATTATCAAACCAAGTTCCCCCTATGAGAACCTAAATATCTCAGCAGCCTATAAATAGCTCCAAAACTTTGATTAATAATTTTGCCTTCAGATCTCATAGTTGTTATTACTAGTGTCTATTTTGCTTATTTATACAAAAGACCTTGCCTGTTTGGAGCAAACAGAGTAGCCTCAACGATTATTCCCATTGAGAGATTGCCTTAGGGAACCCTGTACTTAAGAGATTTAAATGCAACCATGAATAACTAATTTAAAACAGCCTTTGATGCCCTGACCTTCAAAGAGGACGACGAAGTCCTACAATCATCCACCAAATAGCAAAAGTACAACCACACAAAAATCTTTCCCAGCCCAGAATGAACACTTATTCTCATCCCCATTTTATCAGAGAGACGGTCCCTTGTGGCAAAGGCTGCTGTTGTTAAAGCTTGAGTTTCCATGATGGAAGCCAGGCTTTACCTTGGCACGTCAGTTCCCTGAAACACACCCTCAAGAAAGGAATAAGTGTACTCCAAGAAAAAGTTTGTGGTAGGTGGGCATAGGAACTTCACAAAGAAAAAAACAAACAAAAAATACACAAATTTAAAAATTGGTTTATGTCAATGGAAAGTGCATTAATGGGTGGTTCACGCTTCACTACAGCAGAATTGTCATATTATATGACTGTCCTATTAAAAAATAAAGACCAAAGGAGCCCAAGTTGGCTCTGGCCATGAACTAAAAAGTTTTTGAAAACCACATGAGCAACCAATCAGATAATAAGATAATGTCTCAAAGCCTTCTAATTGTTTAGATGTAATTTCTCTTTACATGTACATGAAAATAGCTGCAACATGCGCATTATTTCTCAAAATTCTAAAAAAGTGCAAATTATATAATAAGAATGAAATGTTTTATGTTAGGACTAGTAAATGGATTAAACAAAGTGGTCCAGTACCCTCACAAGTGAGAGCACTGTTCTATAAAGGTATTGGCGTTGGTGGTTTGCATTTTTGTTTTTGGGGTACTGCAACTAATTCTCAGATTGCAAGATATTTAGGTTCATGCTTGAGAGAAAAGGGGAAGATTGAAAATTTGTTGCAACAATGGCAGTTGGGAGTGATGATAATGCACTCAATGACTGGCTACTCATTAATTTAGCTTAAATCCTTCTCAATAATTTCTAATATCTAGACGCCTTCATACCTTAGAGTTATGGCATTCAATCAGCAAATATACTTGTAAATTTGAAAAAGATAATGAGAAAATAAAAAACGGTTATCCAGAATTGGCTTTAGAAAATTAAGAATTTTAGCATAGTCAAATTTTCATAACACGAAAATTCTAGTAAAGAGGATCAAAATTTGGAAAATTGTGATTTATGGAGATTGGCAGAGGTAAAAGAGAACTTACCTTGAGTAATTGTTGAAATTGGCACTGTAGCATTAGATTTTGGTGCAAAGGTTAGTACATCTATAGTACAAGGTACTACTAGATGACAGTACCCTTGGAAGAACTTGCAAAGGGAAACTTTTTCAAAAGAGAGTTTTTAACTAATGTAAAGAGAAGCAAAATTAGTATCAAATACTGACAAATGACTTCCAGCTTGCAAGGGTACATCCTCTTTGCTGTAGTTTTCTCTAGAAATTAAGGGAGAAAAGATCACTTTACCACTGTAATAAGGCTGATATATGCTCCTTTCACTATAGTTCCTATTGTTGCGATTTATGATTTCTAAGCTACTCAGAAAAGTGGTAGACTAGAGGAGTAATTATTTAAATTAGACTAAGGGAGTGAATTACTAGGGATTGGGGTAATTCCAACATAGTTGCGATTTACTGACTGCAATTGAGACAATGGTGGATGGCCATAATTACAATATCTTTTATACTGAATACTTTAAGCCTGGCGCAAGGGATATGATAAATTAGTAGTATTGAACTTTTTAGTAGCGGAAATTGCACCAAGGGGTTAAGGATTTAATCTGCAATAATCATTTATAACACATTGCTGAGTCAAAATCACCAAAAGAGATTACTACAACATAGGCAACTCCAAACAAAGTCATAAGCAATGCGCTAAAGTACTCATAATAATTGATTGTATCCTATATACTCAAGTTAGTTGAAAAATTTATTCAAAAAATTATATAAGCTGATGGTTGTTCAAACCAAATTCAACATTTGCCCCCCAATTGACCAAACATCAAGTAACAAAGATGAGTTGGTTTGGATGAGCTATTGAGAGCTTGGGGCCAGGAGGTTGAAGCGCAGGTAGTACTTCTGAATGAACTTAGCATGTACTTTATTGATGAGGTAACTTTAGTGGGATCTTTTAGAGTATAGGTGTCTATAGATGTCTTCTCTAAGATATCAAAGGGCTTTTTCCAAATTTGTTTTAACTTGCTGGTCCTTCCATAACCACAAATGTCATGATACCAGATCAATCCCCTATTTCAAAAGTAGGTGATGTCCAATGGCCTTTGTAATAAGGTGCTCTAGCCTTAATTTTCTGATCTAGAGCGTTAAAATAGGCTGAGCTTTTCAGCTGAATTAATGTTTTTGCAAGCTTGCAAGGTATTTGCTAGTGCTCATGCTTCCTTATTTACACTATAGTACAAAAGTGAGGCAGTTCATGCTGCTTACCATGAAGTAAAGCAAATTAGGAGTGCTCCATGACTGAATGATATGGGATGTTATATGATAATATGGTGGAATGTAGGAAAAGGTTCTAACTGGATGCTTTGCCTTTGACTAATCTAAACTTTCCAACAAGGGTACCTTTCACTCGTTCAATGGTGCCGTTGGCCTTGGGGTGATAGAGCGTAGATAATACCTCTCTTAAAAGTAATTGAGGCATGTTGACCTTGGGACAAATATACCACACCAAAGTTTTTTATAGCCAGTACAGGTTTCGAACATGTGTTCAAGAAACCTGCACTAGAGTGGAAGCTGTAATTTCCCTGCCAGGCTAACCACCCGTTAGATAATACCTCTCTTATCACCATTAATCATTAAAATTAGTGATCATCTGGGATGTGAAATTAGTTCTGTTGTCCATCAGTACAAACTGGGAGCACTCATGCCAATAAAGAATATCTTCTAAAATAAACTTAGTAGTTATTATGGTCCCTAGATTTCTGACCACTTTTGCCTCCACCCACTTGGTGAGGTGATCAATAGCCACAATTATATATTTGAACTGACCATTAGTATGGGCCAAATGCACCACAACATCAAAAAAGATGGTGTGCCTTGAAAAATTGGGTTTAACCAATTGATTGGAAGTTGTATTCTGGTAGTGTACTTCAGCTTGGCATTCTTGGAAGCAACTGAGAGTCTCATAAATGTTAGAAAACATGGAGTCCTAGTAATGAGATTGTAATTTTTTGAGCGTTTTCTTATATCAAAAATGCCTCAACACCTTATGGTCGGTAATAGTCAAGTCTGTACGCTTAGAGGGCATAGGAAACAACAAAATTAGCTCATTGATATTCTTAAACAAATTTCTTTTTCTCCACCAAAGTATTTTGCATCAGTTTATCTAGTGCGCGTTGAAACTCTTCAGGTTCATTTCCATATTGACGATTCACCATCCTTTTTTAGCACTAGGTGGTCTCAACCTACAGGGGGATACAATGATCTCCAATTCACCATCTTCACAAACATTATTGTTGAAATTAGCCATTAAAGCCATGGTGGGTTGATGAGAGAGTCCATCAGCCTTTTGACGCTCAACGTCAGGCTGGTGTTGATTTTTTTAAAAATTTTATGCTTGCAATTTCAACGCCCATCAGGCGAACCATCCTTCCAGCTCCTTCAGACTCTGAAACCATCGCAGAGATGCATGATTCATCACCACAATAAAGTGTACACCATGGGTGAAAACTTTAAACTGTTTACAAGCATTACTGACAGCTAGATACAATTTTTATGCAACTGTATATTTCCATTTTGTGCCATCCAGCATCTGACTGCAGTAAGCTAAGGGATGGTCTAGTCCATCAGAATTGAGTTGGGATAACACTTCCCATGCAGCGGTGAGCAAGGTGTTCATCAGAATAATAAACAGTTTATCAAAGTTTTGAAATATCAAGATCTGCTCTTTAGTGAGGTAAAGCTTTAATTTGTCAAAGGCCAGCTGGAAGGTTCCTGTCCATTAGAACGGTAACTCATCTTAAGAAGGTGAAATGATGGCTCACCCTATTTACTAAAATTTTCCACAAAAAAGAGCTGTAGTAGCCAACCATTCCAAAGATTACCTGTATCACGCTTTCTACTTGGCAGTGACATTCTTTATTAGCCTCAACTTTAGCGGTCTAGGGCTGTAACACTTGTTTGATATTGACAAACCCAGATACAAAAAACTGTCATGAAAGAAATTTCACTTATGGGTATTAATTTTTTAATTGCTTTTCCAGACAGCAGAGAACTTCCTATAAGTGCTGAAGATGCCAAGTAAATGTTCTGGAAGACATTTATATCATCCAAATACATAACGCACAGGAGATTTTTATAATCTCTAATATGCTTTCCATAGCGCGATGGAATGTTTATAGGGCGTTATACAGCCCCAGTGACATCTTAGCGAGTTGGTATAGAACCTGAGCGGTAATCATTGCGCACTTCTCCTGTTCCTCTTTTGGCAGCTCAATCTTCCAAATTCAGAGATCAAATTCCATGGCGGAAATTATTGTGCACCACCCAAGTGGTCTATTGCATCATCATTGTAAGGTAACAGATATCTTCTTATTGGAATTATTATTATGTTTTTATTAATCAATTACCACTCTGCTGGATCCACTTTTCTTTTGATGACCAACATTGGGGAGTCTACGGACTCTTGGAAGGCAACAACATATCCTGCTGCATGAGTTAGTTAATTTCATGGTTGATGAATTCATCCGCCGCCATTGAACGCCTGATAGGATGGAGGAAATCTTGATATTTACCAGTATCAATCTGATGTAGCACATCATGTGCACAACCAAAATAATAATCATCTTTTTGCAAAAACTACTATAACATAAAAAAATCCAGAGCTTGGTCTTTCTCATTTTCTGTTAAGTGAGAGAGATATTCACCTAGGTGCCATGGAACATACCAATTACACTCGTTGCCCTTAAGCCCAAGTTATCCAAATTTATGTTATCATGAATACCTGATACCTCATTGATGGGTACCATTTGAACAAAAGTGACTATTTGCTGTCTCTTAATTTGAACTGAATAGGGATAAAGGTTCATTATCAGCACCAGAATTTCGCCATGTTCTGGAAGGATAAATCCTGGTGCAATGACAGGTTCCAAATTTTATTGGTCAAACGGGGCGACTATCTCATCATGTAATATGTGAGGAACATTGAAGTAATTTTAGTCTTTCAATATAACTTGATGGCCCACCAGAATGATTAGGTTACATTTATCTCATATAGGAGTACCCTTAGATTCTACAAAGTGATATAACCACCAGGTATGGCCATGTACCCACTGGTATCCAATTATCACCAAATTAACTTTAAATACAAGGTTAAAACCCTTGTTTTTGGTCTTCTGGGGCTTCATTTTCCAGTTATATAATAGTAGAAGCATTTGTACTAGTAACTCCAGTGTATTTTCTTCACGAGTTTCTTTGACTCCATATTTTCTCATAAATGAGTTACCAATAAGAAAGTTATAATTTTGTCATTTAAATGTTGGCACGAGCTAAAATCACTAAGGAGCCAAAACGCAGCGGTAATGCACTATATGTACCTTCTGAAGTTGTGGTTTAGGGCCCAGTGATACCATAAATTTTAGTATGATCTAAATCCAGAGCAAGCACTAGTTTTTCCACAAGTCAAATGAACAGTTATAATCAATGCCCCAGTGTCTACTCTAGCTCAAAGTATGAGCTTATCCACAGTATTATCAAGCTAAGTACACTCAGATAATAGTATCAAAAGGATTTATTGCGAAAACATCCAAGTTGTCCTCTTGACCTAAATAATTCTGAAGTCATCCGCATAATTGGAGCTAGATTCTCTCAAGGTCTCAATAGATACAGCCATTTGGGCCCATGGTCAACTTGAGGGTCTCACTAGAAGGGATTTGTAGCTTGAAGAATTTTAACAGTTAAACTTAAAGCTCTGAATACTTCTTCTGCCAATTCAATTTCACTTTTTTTGTGTGAGAAGGCAGGAACTGCTATGCTAACATATCTTATCACTTGAACCACTGAAGGTGAAGTAGCATCATCATTTCGTCTCACAGAAGGATATCTCAGAGATTTGTTCTTACCTAGATTTTGTTGGAGGAGGCAGACATAGAAAATTTCAACTCTATTTCAACCTGTCTTTTTAGCTTCCCATCATCTGCCAGATGCACCACATGAACTGAGGGTTTAGAGCCCCGTTTAGGGCAACTATTATCATAGTGCGTTGGTTTTTTGAAGAAAAAAATTGTAATCTGACAGCTATCAGGTCTCCCCAAATGAGGGATGTATGATGGAGGTTAATCTTTTTGGGGAAGGTGCCCAAGGCTTCAGGTTTCAAGGCTCTTGAAGTACTTGTTGGGCACCTCAAAAGTGACAGCACATCGTTGAAGATAATTTAACATATGGTGATATCATTCTCCTCATCTAATAAAAGTATTATACCCCTGTACAATTCCTTATAGGGTTCACAATAATTGCAGAGAGCAAGCTGAGTGCCAAAGACATTTAAAAAATTAGCCCCAGATAGCATTTAGACCACTAAATAAAATCTGATTCATAAATGCTTTTACTGTTTCATTTTTATTAAAGCAAATGTCTAGGAACTCCATTTTCTGAGTGGCCATCCGACCAGCTCCACCAAACTCTGATCATAAAATCTTTTACGTTGAGGTAGGCTACGCCAATCCTCTATAGTTTAGGCATAAGTAAGTCCTAGCTTTTGGAGTCCAACAAGTTCATCACCATTGTTAACTTAGTATTATTAGGCGCTACAACCATACTAACCACAAAGAGACTAATAAAGTTGTACACATTTTCCTTTATATTAAACTTTGATAAATTAATAGTTAACATAAAGTTGAGGTTCATAGTTGCAGGGTAAAAGGCCTGAATCGCTATTACATAATTTTCCAGGTGGCGAGAATGAAATTGGGAGTAATCCACCTGTAAACTGCCAGAATGAGCAGTGGGGAGGATGCTTCAGGAGCATGAGCTGGAGTAGTGACAGTAAGAGGATCCTGTGTTATAGGAGTTTCGCAGATGATGGAGTCAGAATTCTCTGCAGGAGGAGTCATTGGAGTATACAAAAGAGAACTATCTAGCCCAGGGATGGAGGTAAGAATGGTGGGTACCTCATGCATGACCAGCGCCTCATTGCCCTCCCTTTAGGTTCTGTTGGAATGGTTTTTTGATTATTAAGAATACATTTATGGGTTGTTCACTTGCCCCACCATGGTGACACTTACAAAGATCATTTTTATCGCAGCTTTGAACTGATCCAGAATATTAGAAATACATTGGTGTTTCATCAATAACAGGTTTTTGACATGCTCAATTTTCTGGGTAGAAGCAAGAAGATATACTTTCAGAATTAAATTATCTCTTCTGACAAATTTTTACTTTCTAACCTTGATTTCTCACGTCCAGAAGCAAGTAATCAAATGTCTAATTTAAATCAGTTTCAGAGCGCAGAGCCCTATCCATGCCAATATCTAAGGTGTCGTGGTGGTGTCAACAAGTGCCCATGTCCTCTGCTAAATCTTTTAATAAATGATCATGGTACAGGTTCATCCCTGACAGGTGGCAAATGTGGCCGTTTAAATCGTCAAATACCTGACCTTTGCATTAGAATTGTTTTGGTGGGCTTCACGAGAAGCTGCTTCAGCTTCTACTTGTCGCTCCACTTCAGCTGTAAGATAATCTTCAGCTTAGTACTGTGATGAGAAATATCTGCAACCCAATGGGGGCTATCCCACAATTATTCATAGCATTGTTACCAATATGAGACAGGTCAGCATTAAGCTGCGCAGTCAGTCTTCAACCTTTTGATGGGAATCCTGAGTTTGCTGCCAATTAAGAAGAATGACTTTATGAAGGTTGCAGAAAGCTTCATCCAAATATCTAGGTAAAAGTGAATTATCCCAATTCTGGGCTTCTATATATACCCATCCGCCAATATAAATATGTTGATGGGCAATAATCTGGCAAACATGACAGAAAGAAGGGTGTACTTGTCTCACAATTACTTCTACTAGTTGATCTTGAGCGGTAAGTCTTTTGACCATCTCACTGATAGTCATTTGCAAAAATACAGCAGTTATCATAAAGCATACTTTGATACTTATATTCATGAAACATGTCAGTAGGGCTTCATTTGCATTGGTGGCAATAAGGTGGTAACTGTAATGCAACCATTTAGATACTTTCTGTAGCTGAGTCTGGGAGCCATTGGAAACTTGGACTAACGCTTTAGATTTTATTGCACTAGAAGAGGAAGCTCCGCCTTAGGAACTTTTACCTTTTATTTTCAGAACTACTCACTTAAAAATTATAAATACCCCTGTCACCTTCATCTATTAGCATATAAGAATACTTAACGCCAAGGCCAAGGGTGAAGCGGTTCTTCTATGGATTCATACTTGTAAGATGGTGCTGAGTTAACAAAGTGGCCTCATGTAGTGAGCACAACAATGTTAAAAATTGTTTCCAGGCGTTATTTCAGTGCATAGGTTACTAAGTCATAAAACACAAGGTACTATTAGATGAAAGTGACCAGAAAAAACTTGCTGTTGGAATCCTGGCGCGGTTAGTACTCAAAGATGCTCTACCATAGGACTTCAACTTAGCAGGCCTGGAGTAATAAAGCTCAACTGCTGTAAAGATTTATTGGGCCTTTAACATTAAACAAAACATGGAACTTTTAAATCATGAATTTTTTTGGTTTTCATAGGTATTTTTATTAAGTGAGAACTTAGGGGTAAGAGTGATCCATATTATAATATCACTGCTTATTATTTGAAACAATTCAAAGCTATAAGTGAGAAGGGCGGCAGAAATCAAAATATGTGAGGGGGCTTCCAAATTTGAATAAATGTCGTTTTGCCTATCACTGCTCTGGAGGGGCGTATCACCGTGTTAAAGCTTAGATTTTAGATGGGAGTTCAACTCCTGGAAGGACATAACCATATGGCAGCGTTTTAATGTAAATGCGCCAATCAGCCATCTGGAAAGGGTTGGTTTTCTTAGTGACCTGCACCAAATTTGAGCTGGAGCTAGGGCAAGGTTACTGAGTTTTGGCCTTTTTCCTCTGGGGTTGCAGAGCACTCACGCAAAACCAGATTAGGATTTTTGGTGGAAGTGTGGGAATCCAGCTGATTTGTGCTCACTTGGTGCTTGACGCCTTATGGCTTCCATAAAGATTTTATATAAATTTTAATAAATAAATAAAATGCTAATAAAAATGGTTTTTTATGGTTTTTGTTAAGCATGAAATAAGTGGAAAAACTATACTCCTCAACCTCTGACTATCTAGTATTAAAGTAATTTCGAAGACTGAGGGGAAATTTGGGAATATGTTCAGAATAGCCTGCACAAGTCAAAATTAGGAAATATGCAGGAATATTGTATCATACTTGGGGACTTGTATCAGGGCAGTGGAGCAAAGGAAGAGGAATTCTGATTGGCCCAAATGTACCTGTGAGGTAACATTTTTATAAACTTGAGCCAATCATTGCCTGAAAAATTTCTTGCACCTTGGGGGACCCCCGCCAAGCCTATAAAAAAAGGGGGTCCCCACACAGGTGCATTAAAGGACTTCGTTGGGGTTGGGAGAGTGCCTTCCAATGATTCCCCCAAAGTCCATGGTGAGGTCAGAGTAATCTAACCATCCGATTTTATTAGTGCCTGTACAGATTTCAAACTGGTGTTTACCCAATTAACAGGGTTCCACCAAGAATTAGCCAGGGACTTTTGGCCAATTTCCTTGACTTTTTTATTAATAAATCTAATTGACAAGCTCTTAATGACATTGAAATATTGCAAATGGCTGATATTTCCCTTTTTTGGCAGAGCTTGACTGTTGAATTTTTGGTCTACTAAGGATGACTGGTTCTTCTTATATGGTAAGGTGGAGTTTTGAACGTCTATTGTATGAAGATAACAGATCAGATGGCGACTATAGTTAAGATATAACTCCTTGGTAATTCTACTTGAAGTTGTATTCTTCTGTCATTACTTAGATGATGGCACGCTGACCTGATCTTCCTGATCCCAAGTAAATCCTCAACTTAATACAACATAAAGTATTAATACTAAAAGCTTATAAATTAAACTATAGAACTGTAGGAATATTGATGATCAATATTTGATTAGTATTAACTTGGGATAATTTATAGGGTTCGATGTTCACCACGTCTTACCCATGACACCTCAATTTCAATGGCACTTCGCCAGAGAAAGTAATGAGTTCATTTGAGGGTCTACAAATCATTCAACTTGAGACATACCAAATGTCTCAGAGTCAGTCTCAAATTTAGAAATATACTAAAGACAGGGTTGGGACAATCTAGTACTAAAAAAAGAAATATACTCAAGACAGCGTTTCTAACACGTCTGCAAATAGCTGAACTGATACTTATCTCAAGCAATTGGCAGCACATACCAAGGCGATTTGTACCATTAATTAGTAATTAATTTGATCAAAAACTTTATTGACATTAAAAACTAATTTTTACATAGACCAGAAAAAGCCCACGTGCCCAGGAATTTAGTTGGCTATTATTTTAGATACAACTAAACCAACAAAGCCCACGTGCCCATGTCATCATAGTCAAATATTATTAAGTGGAATTGCTAGGCCATGAATCCCAAGTTAGGATATACTTAGGATATTTTTGAATTATAATTACTAATGATTTATATCCATTCAACCATTCAATATTGACCTAAAGCATTTTTATCTCTATCTGCAAAGGTGAATGTCTGACAGGAAGGTTTAAAATATAAGGATTACTCTAATTAGAAGGATTCACTGAGAGTTGACTAAGGTTTTTGACATGATATATGTCCTATGGCTGGGGGGTAAGTTCAAAGTATGAGATCATACCTGATGAGCTTAAATGATTATGGTTGTGGATTGTTTTTGCATAGGTTGACCAATAAAAATTGACTAGATTTAATAGATTAAAATGAATTATTGTAGATGGCAATCAGTAATTTTATTATAGATTGGCCAATTAAATCAACTGATCGATATTATATATATTAACATGATATATGTCCTATGGCTGGGGGGTAAGTTCAAAGTATGAGATCATACCTAACGAGCCTAAATGATTATAGGTGTGGATTGTTTTTGCATAACTTGACCAATAAAATTGATTAGATTTAATAGATTTAAAATGAATTATTGTAGATGGCAATCAGTAATTTTATAATAGATCATCCAATTAATTCAACTAGATTTAAGATGATTTATTGTAGATGATGATCAGTAATTTTATTTTGACATGATATATGTCCTATGGCTGGGGGGTATGTTTAAGTATGAGATCATAGCATGATGAGATTAATTGATTATGGGTGTGGTTTGTTTTTGCATAGGTTGACTAATAAAACCAACTAGATTTAAAATAAATTATTGAAGAGGGCAATCAGTAAATTTAGTGTAGGTTGACCAATAAAATCAACTAGACCTAAAATGAATCATAGTAGAAGGCATTTAGTAAAATTAGTATAGGTTGACCAATTAAGTTAACTAGATCTAAAATGTATAATTGTAGATGGCGATCAGTAAATTTACTACAGATTGACCAAATAAATTAACCAAATAAATAAAATGAGGTAATATTGATAGCTATCTAAAAGTTGACCATATAATTGACTGATAAAACCAACTGAATAAAAACTAAATAAGTAAAAACTTCCAACCTTATACCTGTAACATTGGACTAATCAAGTCAACTGAGCAATTGTATATATATTTTATAGAATACTTGTGTCAAGTTTATCTGAGATTGTTAATTAGTCTAGGAGTAGGTGTTAAAAATAAACATGCATTTCTAATAATTTGTTTTTAAGATGATTTCCTAAGTTACAACAACTAAATGCTACTTAATTTAATCTAAATTAAATAAATCTGAATCTACCATCTACTTGCCTGCTGTCATACACAGTTTTAGTTAGGCTAATCCAACCATTATTAAAGTAATCTAACCATCTCAGGTATAATTCTTTTAAAAGTTAGATGACAAAACACAATGATAGCATCTTATCATAACAGTAGATAATTATTAAAATAGTTTCTAACAACCTTCAGCCATAAGGCATATATCATGCACTTAATTTTTTTACCATAAGGTAAAACTTTAATCATTTTTTGACCATTACTAAATGTATTCGCCAACAAACTACTTTTTTCCCTATCTCAAAAATGTAAATGTCTGACGCTTGCTAAAGGGAATCTTTTTTGGCATAAGAGTTTTTATATAAAATTAAATGAAGCATACAGTAGTATCATAGACTGACAAAGGCTTTTAGCTCATTAACATATGACTTCTTTTCTGTAGATCTCCCTATGACATAGGAAAAGGGGTCCCCTTAGCATTAGAATCCTGTTGAGATAGGCCCCTTATGCTAACGTTTCTATTAGTGCATTTTATGTTATCCAAGCAGCACACAAAAGTGATAACTAAAGGAGTAATTACACAAGGCTACAAAAAAAATTCTGCATTTGAAAACCCCTTATTCTTAACTTATTTGGGTGCACTATTTCATATCTGAAGTTAGTTTTTATCCACAAGCTACTTTTTTTTAATATGTTTTTAACAATTTTATAAGTCAACGTAAATTTTTAGAATTTTTAGCATTTATATCACTATAATGTGTAATATTATCTTAATCACCTTCGTGGTGACAGTATAAGTTAATTAAATACAAAAAAATGCATAATGGCTTACAATTATGCGTACAGTTTTGAAATGTTAAGAAATAAAATCACTTATTTTGAGCATAAATGTAACATAAAATGCTATTTAATACAAACATATAATTTTCTTAGCTATAGCATTGATTTGTAAATACAAATGGAAGAAATTAATTATTTAATTTAGCAATGTGACATAGAGAGCATGAAAAACTCATTCAGGCAAGAATTTGCGCTTGTAACTCTTGCATTTGTGGACTTGCTCAGGATGGTCTCATTTGATGCTCCAGCAGTAGTCTGCCATCATATGCTTGTCCCATCACCCTTAATAGCGCTCTAACATTGTCTTCAGGTCTTGATGGAAGCATTCTTCATGTTCATCACTAATATCCCTAAGGTTTTTGGAAATAAATCAAAATGGCTATTCATGAAGTACATCTTAATACTCATGTTTCATCCAAGCTTTCAAGATGCCTTTAGTGTCCTTTGAACAGGAAGTACATAGTTTTCTGCCTTCTTTTTACCAAGGAAGTTGTTATAACTGCTATAAAAGTCATCCATGCTGCTATCTCCTTTTTATCCATCTTTATAAAAATTCCTTGTCACATATAAGGGATCATATGTGTGAACTATCAAACACACATGCTTTTATTTTGTCAAATGAAAGACAGGAAAAGCAGAAACAATGTGATTGAGTCATTCATTTTTAGTATTCAGAGATTTTGTAAATTGTTTCATCAAGACAAGCTTAATATGAAGTGGAGGAAGATGATTCTGTCTCATCTGTGTTGCATGAGAACTAGAGCGTGTTCAGAAAAAATAATTTTACATTTGGAATCATTGATTCAAAATAGAAAGAAATAATTGAAAAATTTCACGCAAAAGGTAAATTTTTTGTCCCCTATGTTTTCTAAAATAGCCTAAGAAATAGAATCATTAGGGCTCAGGTATTTTCAGAATAGATGTGATCAAGTAAATACAATTGAGGAGCTTATGGATAGCCATAACTATATATTAACCCAAATACTAAACATTTTACGCCAACACAAGGGATACAATAAAATAGTAGGATAAAATTAATGGTAGCGGAATTTTCAACTGCAGGTTAAGGATGTAAACTGCCATAATGTGTCTATAACTCAAAACGCCAAGGCTAAATCGCCAAAAGAAATACAATACAACTTTTTCAAATCCCTACAAAGTCATGGGCTTAGCGCTGAAGTACTCATAATGATTGATCAAATCTCATATTTAACATTAATTGAAATATTAATTAAATAAATTTAATGTAAGATGATGGTTGATCAAACCAATTTCATCAGGTGATGTGCTATCTGATCCAAATTGCTTCAAGTTAAAACTTGGCCAGACAGGCTCACAAATATATAGGTTAGAATAAAACTGGTATTAGTATAGCTTTATTTACTAATAAACCAATTAAAACTAATATAACTATTGGAATTAATATGAGGTTTTGTACTTTAAATTAGGACCAAGTGGCAATGCTTATCTAAAGTTTATTAAATACCTAAAGTTGGATTCTGTTTAGTTATCAGTGATTAAATTCCTGATGATGCCAGAATTAATACCCTTAGTTAAAGAGTATAGAGCTGTTATAGGAGGAGGACTGTTATATAGAGTGTATACTTGTTATATCCTACATATGAGCCATTGGTTAAGTAAAGTTACAAGAAAGGTAAAAACGGGTGGAGATACAGAAATTATCTGATTTAACTCTATAAATTCTATTGGATTTGGAAAGAAGAAAAAAAATTGAAAAGTTAAAGAGTTGGAAATTATCAGATAAATCACAAAATAAAGAGCAATTAACATATACTTTAAAATGCAATTTATCTAAGAACAATACTATTTTGACCAGGAAAACATAGAATGGGTTACAATAGTATTTTAATGACAGGAAGCTTATTGTCTCAATTATCAAGCTACGTAATACTTTATATTAAGTGGACTATCTGCCAAGTCTATTGTCTTCATATGGTAGATAAACTAAACTCTATCTTTCACCTTAAAAAAAGGACTAGCCTCTTATAGTTTACAAATCTTTAAAAAGACTTACTATCATGGCGCCAGATAATAATACTAATACTGGCTTGCCAATATGGGTGAATAGACACAAAACACAAGCCAAAATATCAGAAGTATAAGTTAGAAATTTTGTATATATTTGGGAGATAATAATAGAGGGTTGTTGATGAACAATAACCATTACCAGTACACTCACAAATAACCAAACTGAAGTCAAGGTGTCTTCAACTGATCCCAAAGAGGGATTTCTTTTGGGAACTGCATGAGAAGTTAGAAAATCTTTGGCATCAGGGGCAGCAGAACTGGTGGAGGTGCTGTGAAGCTTGGTGAACTGAGAGGAAAGAACCTCAGAGCAGGGAAAGATTAAGATGCCGCAAGTCATCCAAAATGGGAGAAAAGACCAGGTGGGCCTCATACCAATATCCCTACTACAGCAGGAAAGGAAACAGCGTAGTTGCAATTGACACTATGGTTCAGTCATTATGCAGACTGGGAAATATGAAAAAATGACAATTATAATGGCTAACTGAAAGCTAAGGTAATTCAATTTCTATTGATTTCTATAGGCTCATGTTTTATGTAAAACAAAGGAAAAGGATAGACCAACAGCATGACCTGTTGGGGAATGCTGTCATAAGAGCTATATGCAGGGGGAATAGGGAGTGTGCATGAATCTTGTTTGACACTATTGAGCTTGATTATGGCAGATCAACACATTAAAGAGATTTTGACACCAATTTGGATCCAACCTGATTGCCAAATTGATATCAAATTTTTAAAAGATTTTTTTGTGGCGCAATTTTGCCCGGAAAGCTGAAGAGAATATGTCCAAACCCGACGGGTTGTTCCCAAGGCCAGTGCAGTTAGGCTCGTTCTTATTTCTAATTGAATGGGTTTGACATGTCCAGACCTATTGGGGCTGTTCATCTTCACTGGAATTAGGAGGAAAGTTGGGTTGATGATTCTAAATTCAGGATTTTTCAAAGCAATTGATTTTTTTTGGTATTGACTTATTACTATTAGAAAAACCTGAAATAGGTGGGACGCCTTTTGGCAGGGTAAGAGGCCGCTAATCCATATTAGTGATGGCTTCTGGCAACCACCAATTCCTGATACACACCCCTTGATATTCTCTACCAACTCCTAGGTGGTGAGAAGAGGGGTAATGGGACAACCTTCAGGGGTAGGACGTCACCCACCTCTCATCTACCACATGGCTAGACTTTTCTGGGTGAATAGGGGGATTAGCCTTCTTGACCCTTTTTTAATCCTAAAAGGATGCTCTTCATGGTTGAGGTTTAGGGTGTTCCCCAGGACTTACATCATCATTCCATCTTTGGACATGGTAGCACCACCACTAAGAATTTGGGCGACAAAAAGCTCTTATGGCATTGGTAACTTAATGGCCAAGTGAGCGGCAACCTTTATGTGGGAGGCAAGGAGCATCATGGTGTGATGCATGTAAGAACTCCACCAAATCATGACATGTGCATAATCATGGGCACTGACCCAGTTGTTCTTAAAGGAAGTGAATTCCTTTCAGGTGACCAAGTACTGCAATAAACAGTAAATTCCATGATGCAAATTGCGTCAACTATGGATTTTTTAAATACTTACCATGATTAGCTCTAGAACAGAAGTTTTTCCTACTTAAAGGGAAAACTTGGAAGCGTGGAAGATGGGATTCTTTTTCCAATGAGATTGGAAAGTCAACTAAAAAGCTCCATTTTCTAGATCTTCCTCTACCACTGGGTTCTAGAGCATTTGATAGAAAACTTCTTAAAGGGTACATTCATTCAGAGGTGCACATATCCAGCAAGACTAAGGAACCCACCTTGATCTCATGGCCAGGAAGGCTTTTTTTTAATCCGAAAACCACTTGTAATCATCAATTGCTTTGTCAAAGTGTTTCCCAACCAGAGATTTTAATCTCTATATCTCTGAAAATGGTCTTTGGCAGCAGGAATTCTGGGATTATGAAGAGGCTAGTGAGAAATAAGGGATTGTACCCCATGGTGGCTTCATAGGGGGAAAGCCAGTTGACGAATGGGTGGCGTTATTGTATGAAAACTGCACAAGGGTTTGGACTGTAGCCCAGGTACCATAAGCGGCAGAGACATATCAGTGAAGGTACTGATTGAGGATATGGTTGACCCTCTTCATCTGGCCGTCTGAATGTGAGTGCTATGCGGAGGAGCAGCACAGCTTGATCTTCAGGATGGCCAGAAGTTTGGTCCAAAAACAATTGTAAACTGAGACCCCCAAACGCTCACTAAATCCTGAGGTAGGCTGAACATGGAGAAAACGTGTTGAAGAAAGGGCCAGGCCAATTCCTCACAGGTGATTTCTGATAGACAAGAGATAAATAGGGAAAACATGGTAATGCGGTCCATTACCTCCATGATTGCATTAAACCCATTATAGACTGGGAAGCTCAACAATAAAGTTGATGGATGCCGAGTTCCATAGGCCTTCTTACTGCTTCAGGGGATATAGGAGACCATTCTTACCTGATCTTCAAGACTTGGGTAAGCGCACGTCATACACTTAGTGATCCAAACCAGTATTTCCTTAGAGATACCCAACCAGTTGAAAGAACACTTTACCAGATCAAGACGCTTTTTATTACTTGGTGTACAACCACTGAGGGGGTCATGATGAGCATGGATAACCTCATTGCAAAGCTTTGGAGGAACCCAAACTCTATCCCTGGACAAAATAACTCCCTCCTTTAGCAAATTTTGGGTCCACTTGTGGGCGGGAAGTATTAGCTGATCAAAAAACTTCATCTCCACCAAGCAGGATTTTTGACCTACTAGAACCCAAGAAACCAGAGGCACATCCAAGGCCCAGTCTACCACAGAAATCGTGTGAGAAGCAATAGATAAGATCTGGGCAGGGGATCATCGTGGTTAGCTCCTATTCTTTCTCCTTAGTAGGCAACAAAGAAGGATTACATTTGAACACGTCATGGAGGACTAGAGCTCTGCGCAGGGTGGTTAAGCACTGGATCGCAGATATAGTAAATTATTTATACCTATATTATAGTTA
This sequence comes from Massospora cicadina, assembly GCA_022478985.1. Classification (NCBI taxonomy): domain Eukaryota; kingdom Fungi; phylum Entomophthoromycota; class Entomophthoromycetes; order Entomophthorales; family Entomophthoraceae; genus Massospora; species Massospora cicadina. The sequence goes on along the minus strand of JAKSZP010001505.1, from coordinate 50,800 downwards.
TTTAGTAAAATGATACTAGCATTTTGATTAAGCAAATTTTTAGCAAATTATACCAAACTTGATGATCATCATCTATACTGATCACTATCTATATTACTAATAATATAAGCTTATTTATTGTTTAATATATAACACTACCATCCCCTGGTTGGCTTACCTCAGTTAAATTATATATTACACTAGTAGATACTCCCAGGTTTGCTTAGATTAATTTATTAGATCATACTAATCCTTAGTTTTGATTTTGGTTATATGGCCGAAAATAAGTAAGAGTAAATTAAATTTTTAAAGTTAATGTAAAACTACTAGCCACTCAGAAAATCAATTGAACTTATTGAGGTAAATAAACCATTAATTGCCTGAAACCAATGAGCCCATCAAAACCAAAAACCAGGTACTACTCAGTTAAAACCATTTAAAACTATTAGATTAACCAGACCATCAGCCACTAAGACAAAAACAATTAAACTATCTAATTTAAAAACCATTAAATAACCATTCAAATCTATTTATTGAACTTAGTAACAACTAAAAACTAAAATTACTAACTGCTTATCAAATACTAAGAACCTATTGAATTAAAAAATAATGCAAAAATGCTCATCAAAAAGATACACAATTACTCATTAGAACCTCATATTTTTAGATCTTTATATAAAATATTTATCAAATTATATTAATTTTTAAAAATAACTATTAAATTATTATGTTAACTGAGAGTTTGCAACTGAAGATGACACACTTGAGGATGGGAGAGGCAATGAAAAGGGAAAAATCAAATCAAAAACCTCCAATCAGGCGGAATAAGCAAAATACCCATCCAACTATGGCGGAGGGGAGGGAGGTTGGGCACCTCCTTGGAATCCAAGATCTCGCAGAATACACAAGTCAGGGCTGATTGCAGTGAACTGAGGGTGTTGATGGGATGGAACTGAAAAATTGGTATATAGTGGATTGTTATGAATAAGCATGGTGAAAACAACAAATTAAAAGTTTTAGAAAAGTTTGTGTTCCACCTTGGATCGGATGTCATGGAGATAGGCAAAGGCGGCAAGGCTCAAGAGTGCTATATTTGATTTGAGGTGAAATTCTCTGCTCTAAAAATGATGTGAACTGTTGGGATTCCAACCTGAATGGCAGATTCAGATGCGTCAGATCATGAGAATCAATTCCAATTTGACCAAAAAGCCCAAACTTCTGTTGGGGATAATCCCCAACGAAAGTTGACAATTATCAAAGTCAGAAATCAATATTGATTCAATAAAAAAGACTAAACTTCTGTTAGGGATAAACCCTAACAAAAGTTTACAATTATTGAAGTCAGAGATCAACCATAAATGACACAGTCAAATTATGCTTCCTCAGAGCTACCCAACCTTGGGGTTCAACCTGAGCCATGAGGCAAACACAAGCGATTCAACTGAGATAATAGGGCTGCCACAAAATCCCCGTTCAATTATATAATTAGATCTGGGCTTGTTCTGCTTAGATTTTACCTGTAACACCCCAACAATTACCCTTATATAGCTGGTATTAAGCTAATAAACATTACGCTTTTTCTCCTTTTCACAATTTTAAGTAAAAATTGTTCTATTCTTATCAGTAATTGCCTCTCCAGACGTAGTATCTAAAAAAGACTTATTGACCAAAAAAACCAAAAACAGGTAATCAAACACCCTGAAACTTTGGGTCCCCAGGCCTCAAAATATTGAGGGATACAAGGTATTACACCCATTGTCCTGACATGGACTGCAATGGTCACTTTTGTGTGAAGCATGAGGATTTCATGCTTTGCAATGGCGGGAAGTGGTTGGTAAGGCGGTAGGGGCATGCTGTTGGCCAATAAGGTGGCAGATTTTGTGACTATATTGTGAAGTGAAAGATATTTAGGTGAGGCTACCAGCATCAATGCAAGCTGACAATCTCTTTAGTATTAGTATAGGGTGATGCATGGCTTTGACATGTAATGGCGAAGAGGGAATAAACCTTATTTTTCTTCCCATAATTTATAAAGTATATATGCCAAGTTTAGTGATTTTTAGTATAATTGTTCATGAGACAATAATCATAGATATATATAACAGTGTTTTTTAATTACAATTTATAATGGGATTAGTTGAATTAGTAAAGATTAGTTATATTAATTATATCAAATAAATTCATCACTAACAACCACTTGGAAATCCCACAATTAAGAAAATCTAAGTAATAGTCTCTCAAACTTTTCTCTCTCGTTGCAAACACTTTTGCAACAAATTCGATTTAAGTCTAGGTAAGTTTTATAATCTCATCGAGGAAATTAGTGTGCACCCAATGTCAGGTAGCAGTTGGGCAAGCAAAGTTAAGGGAACAGGAGCGGCCACACACCAAACAAGTTTTGTAAATGCCCCAGCGACACCATCAGCCTAGATAAAATTGATTGTAAAAAACTGGTGGTTAGCATTTCCCCAGAAATTTGGCCTGATAAGTGCGCTGCAACCAGTTCATCAATATGCTGCACTCCCAGCCACCATTGTCTGTGGAACATGGGGTGCAAGTCTTCCTGAATATACAACAAATGGCGCTTTGGGAGAAGTTTTGCGGAGATGTACACACATTTCCTGAATGCAGTGTACGTTGCACCATTCTCCATGCCCTGCGGGTGGCTGGACCTTGGGTTCAAAAGCAAAAATGCGATGGATGAAGCCACAAAAGTGCGGGTGGTGATGGACCTCCCAGATGGTCAACAGGTAGTTAACATGAAGTGCACTTGCTGGCCTAAATCTAATCAATTTTCATAACTTTTGACTTCCTACCTACAACAATTAGTTTCCCTGTGATGGAGCACCACCTGAATGCTGAGCTCAACGAATATGAGGAAATCTAATCCTTTGAGATGCAGTGCTTTATGCTCATGCCGGACCTCTGTACAGGCAAAGCATTTGCTGTCCTCACACCATCTTCAGGGGTAGCAGAAGATTTGACCCAAATCCCCCACATGCTTTTGTGGAAATTGATGGGCAAGAATCCCAGCCATTCTGAGTCACCGTGAATAGCGCGCCTCCTATCTGCACCTTATGCCACACTTTTGGCCGCAAGGCTCATACCTGCCCCACTAAGAAGGGCATTACTCAAAACGAAATCATACCAGATGCAATGAGCAGTGCAGATGCCCACTATGAACTGGCAATAGACACCAACGCAGCCTTCCTGTGGGGCGCGCCTGGGTGTAACATTCCAGTGAAACCTGTGTCCCCATAGGAGCATAAGAAGGCCAAGCAGGCCCACAAAGGTGGCAGCTAAGGCAGCGGCCATGATCCTGCCTGCTCATCTCCAGGAGGACATTGAGTCATTCTCTGAGGAAGTGGCTCACAAATACTTCCACCAAACAGATTGGGCCACCCAAGCTGATGGCCCAATGGGTGAGTCAGGTTCACCCACCCAATGTTACCAAGCCTCAATCAAAACCGAGTCACCTATCAATCTACCTTCCAAAATTTCACCAACATGCAATGGTGCACCACAGGTGCACACAACGCCAAAAATTTGTACCAAGATGAGCAATAAGCAGAAGGCAAAAGCCAACACAAACCATACAGCAAAAACATCCCATACTGGACCATACTCTGTAGCACAGAATACCTGCGCTGCCATTCAGCGACGTGCTGAAAAAGAGAAAGCAGAAGGGCACAGATGCCCTTCCCCTCGCACCTAAGGTGTGATGGGGGGCCTTAACTATAGGGATGTTGAACATTGTTAGACTCATGGCCTCGCTTTCCCAGGCTAGGAAACTGAGTTATTTAAAAATAATTTACCCATGGACATCCTGGCCATTCAGGAAACCCACTGTCCATGAGGTGCAGAGGACACATGGGCAACCATTCTCCTCCCTTACCTTTCCTTTTGGTCACCGCATTGTGGGGTGCTTATTTGAGCGGCTTGTAATTTTAAATTCATTTCATCAAATTTGTACCTTAACAGCCAAGTCATTATTGTATCCTTTTTGTGGGATGATGAAGTGCATGCTGTCGTTAACATCTACGCCCCAACCTGTGCACAAACTCGTCAGGAATCCTTCTTGGTCATTAATTCCCTCCCACTTCCCCCAGACCCATATATGGTGGGCGACATGAACTGCTGGACCAACCCAGTCACCAACCGCTGGCCCTCGTCACCTACACCCCCACAGAGGCATGTAGAACTTCGCGTTCTAAAGGCCACTTTGGGGTTGTTTGATACTCTGTCACATCATGCACCACTGCTCACAAACATGTCTCATACCCATGTGCACAACGGCCAGCTGAGGTCTATGTCCCGCTTGACCTTATTCTCACACCGTTGAAATTTTAGTCTCAAATTGCTCACTTTACAACAATGGAACTTGATTTATCTGACTAAAATGATGGTGTCAATTTCCTTCTCTTTGTCACATCTGGTGGCACAGGCGCCAAAGTGGTGAAAACTCTGCCAAGCCAAGTCACTTCACCCAGGTTTTCCTCATGCATGGACAACGAAACCTCAGCTCCAGAATTTTCCACAACATTATGCGCAGACCCACTTTCTACCTGGTCAACCTTCAAAGCGAACAACATCCGCCAGGCATGCCACATCTTATCACATCGCTCTTGGGCTGCTTCAGCAGTCATTTTGCACACACTGGCAGAAGTGGACCACCTTGAAACGAATGTCCCTGCGGCATGATACAGCCCAGCTTGGGGTCATAAGTGGGTAGAAGTGTCCATTCGCCTCAACACACTGGTAAGGCAACACAAACATTAAGTTTGTGTTCAGTATAAGGCAAAGAATATAACGGCGAATGACATATGCTTCGCTTACTTTATTTCATAAATTCTTTGCACCACTCCAGAGCTTGGCCTGCACACACAGGTGAGGCGGCCAGACCACTCCATTGCAGATACTCCAGCTGAAGGGGCAATTTAAAGTTAAAAATTATTACTCCAAATTGTATCGCTCTGACCCAGTTCAGCCAGCTGAAGTTGACAAACTTCTCAAAAGTGCACATATCCGCACCATTTTCCGTTATCCAGAGTTGATGATTTTAATTTTTTGGGACAAACTCTGTTCTGCCTTTCATGGTGCACCGTACAGGAAATGCCCAGGTCCAGACAGGATTCCTTATGAGTTCTATAATAAATACTTTAAATATTTCTCCTCCTTGCTGCTTGCCTAAATGAACCAGTACCTAATGGAGATGCGCCTCCTCCCTGGATGACAAGAGGCCTACAAGATCACATTGTATAAGAAAGAGGATAAGCTGGACTTGGCCAACTGGATCCCCATATCAATTACTAACTCATACTAAAGCTTTTTACCAAAATCATGGCAAACCGCATAGGGGTAGTTGCCTCTGATCTCATTTCCCCTGAGCAATTTAATTTAGTTCCCAAACGGTCTATTTGGTACAACATACATACTGTAGCCAATGTCTGCTAATTCACAGCTTCTGGAGCACTTGTGTTTTTAGACCAGCAGAAGGCCTATGATAGAGTCAACTAGGATTACCTCAAAGCCTGCCTCCACAGTTCCACCTCCCCCATCGTTTTATTAATTGGGTGATGTTTCTCAAGGAATCTGCCACAATGGCTGCACATGGCCCTGGATACCTCACGGATGTAGTTCGCCCTCAAAGGGGCCTACGCCAAGGGAACCTCTAAGCCCACTCTTGTATAACTTCAGCCTTGACCCACTTCTCTGCAATGTAAATCCCAGCCTTACTGGTGTCCATATGCAAGGCCAAGCACCAGTTAAGATGTTGGCGTTTGCTGATGATTGTGTGGTTGGGGTGTCTAATAATCATGATTCACGCATGCTTGTAGCTACTATCCAGGTTTACTCCAGGGTAAGTAATGCTACTCTTAACGCCTCCAAAACCGAAATCATTCTCCTTGGTCTTACCAAGCCCACTGTCACCAGCGCCCCTTTTTCTACCTGCGTCAGCAACTGGCTCACATGTTTGCTTACCCCGCACACCCCACACCGCCCCGCTCCTGCTCCTGCTCCCCTTTGTGCCAAGACCCACCTCCAAAACTTTCCGCCATTTGGGGGTGTGGCTAGAGGCGGGAGGGTACGCCTCAACAGTGATGAAGCACCATATCCTGGACAACATTATAATATTCATAGCTTCCCTCAGAGCCGCCAAACCTCCCTTACAGGCAGAGTAGTGCTAGTCAACTATATTCTCCTTTCTAAAGTTTGGTTTGAGGCCCACGCCATCGCTTTTACACTTATTTCCTTCAAGTCATTATATGCGCTTCTTCAAAAATGGCTTTAATTAGGCCACCCACTGCCAGTGCGCCTGGATGTCAGGTTTGGCCCTCGCCATAGTGGTGGTATGGGCCTGCTCAACTTTGAGGTCCATGCCGCCAAAATCCTTGGCCTCTGAATTTCAGCAGTCACTAACCCAACGCTCTCATCCCAGAACTGGTCACATGCAGCCTGCTCCAACTTTTCCCGCGCCCTGGGCCTCAGAAACTCTACCCACCACCATTCCCTGTTAAAGTATCTTGCCTCACACCCTTCTGCAGCAGGCCCGCATGGGACGTTGCCCCACTATAAAGGAATTCTCCTCTCCATGCAGAGCGCTGAGTGGAGAATTCGCATCAGTGGGCACACAGCCCAGAGGGGGCGCCCTACTCCTTGGTTCATCCAGAAAGTACAAGGCCAAGCCATTATGAACAATGTGATACACATGAGGACCCCTGTCATGGCCAGGGTGGACTCCTGGACATGTCAGACATCCCTACTCCCTTGATATCCAGAAAGCCATCTGGAAGTATTCCCACCACCCTCTTCTGCAGCTGCGTATTTGTTCCCATGTGTGGCGCTGCTTGATATGGTTATACCATACCGCTGAGCGCTCTAATGCTTTTCACGCATCTTGTATTGTGTGTGACCAGCTGGAACTTTGGTTCATCACCTGGAAGAGTGCACCCATCAAAAGCGATCTGGTGTGAGGTTCAGCGTCTCTTTCGCCAGGATTAGACACAGCCCTTTAGCCTATCTAAGTACCTCTTCGCCTTGCCCTGATTTCCCCTATACCACCTTCCCTCCGAGCCTTAGTGGTTTCAATAGCTATGTGGACTATCCACGCGGTTGTCTTGGATACTATCTCAAGCTCTAAACCACCCTCCAGGAAGCTGTATGCCAATTCCAGTCACACTTTGTGGACCACTTTCAAGCATGGATGTTTGGATACCTACTATCCAGTCACTGTCAGTTGTCCTCATCCTGGTTTCCAGTTTGTTTCATCATCTCAGACCCCTTCCTGCATACGTTCTCAATAGTGGCACAAGCCCCTACACATGTAACCCCCCTTCCATTTCTTGGCATTCCCGCTGACAACAGGAGATAGCGTTTGCTTTTCTGGGGTGCCCCCCTTTTACTGATATAGCTCTTTTCGTTTACATATTAGAAGTGTCCATCCCCTGGTCAGCCTTCCCCAAATAAAATGTAAAAAATTTAAGTAATAGTCACTCAGCTGAATTTTATACATCAACCAATCACTAACCAAATGGTTATTAATTTAGCCTATTAAACTAATTATATTTATGGACACAAAGACAGATCTAAGCTTGTTTTTTGTACAAGGCACTGTATTGTTGATCCAGTGAGCGTTCAGGACACTTTTCAAAGACTTATATCTGAAGTTAAAGCCACAAAGATCACAGTAAATCCAGCCATGATGATGCACTAACTTCTGTGGCTTCTCAAAAAACACAAGTGCCTGATGGTCCTTCCCAACAAATTCATGACGTTCTCCTTGTAAAGGTACATCCAGTGTTTAAGAGTTTACTCTATGGCTGCAAGCTCCTTTTCATATATGGCCCAAGATTGCTCTAAGGATGAGAACTTTTGAGAAGTAAACAGCCAGATTTTCTATCCTGTTATTATCTTAAAGCAGAACAGCCCCCACCATGGCTAAAGATGCATCAGATTAGACTATAAAAGTCTGAGATGGATAAGCATGCTTTAGAACTGGAGGCGTCAAAAACACTTCCTTGGTGGATTCAAAACGTGCGTTGTCAATCTTCCATCCATTTGAAGGGAGCTATATTCCTTGTCAAGAGGATGAAGTGGTGATGCTAACTGCAAGAGGGCAGGCGGATTTTCTCAAGAAAACGATGGTACACAGGAAACACTGCATTTGTTTCAGCGTGGTAGGGTGGTGTTGTGACTTGATCTGAACAACCATCTGATTTTAGAACATCATAATTAAATTTAATTAAACTTATTTTTAGATATAGTTTTCAATTCCTTAGGCCTTGACGCCAATGTCAATCTGTCTAATTAATTATAGGCAGCTTACCTTGCCTCCACACCCACATTTATATATTTGGCTATTAATTGATAGAATTAAAACTACTTCCATTTTTCCCTATACCATAACAAGGTTATATTGAAGTACAAAATTTTCCACCCTGCTAGCAATATTCCCCAGATCACTTACTATCAATTTACTAGGCTTTAAATCATTATAATTTTTTAATCCCTTTTTATTATTATTATACTTGCTCCTTTGCCCTAAGATGATGTAAAACAATTGCTAAAATTTAATATCCCAAAAAGTTCAAGATATTAGTTTCTACCATTTATCAAAACAATTATGCACTGCCAATTATTCTTCAGTATAGTTCATAATTATGGGAAAAGCATTTTAAGAGGGATCTAATTTTTACCTAGCTTGTAAAAGCTGCTGAATTAAAACTTTGGACAAAAGTATCTATCATTTCATCCTAGGGTGACTGTCTTCATATTTTTTCCTTTAATTATTGTAAAAGTATTTGACTTTAACAGTTGTAAATTGACGCCTAGTTTCTGGTTACAGCATTTGATCTCACTACAGGGAGCACTTTTGGTACCCTGTCTTCTGCTATACAAACCCCTAAAAATGTCATGATCTGATGGCAATTGTTAGGGCTACCACCATATATCCCTTATGATGAACTGAACTTTGAGGAGGCTTAGCCAAGTTCTAGCACATGGCTCTATTTGCTGATGATTTATTTTAAAATGAACAGACATGCTTAATGAGCAAGGATGATACCCCTAAGACATCATGCCACCTTAATGGCTTTGATTACTAATGGAAAAGTAGTTCCAGCTATCACCAGTCTATATCAGGAGTTGAAAACTCCAAGTATCATGGTCTAATCCTAAGGGCAAGAAATGAGGGATTCAAATTCTCGTCTGATAAAATCTAACCAGAAACATGATTTTAACAAATTAAGGGTGGAATGACACCACTTTGGTAGCTTATTGAAGCAGCTCAGCCAAGAACTTAAACATAATACTTGTAAGTATATACAAGAGCATAGCCAAAATGATTTCTTGGATTTTATTCTGACGACCCTATGGAGGCAATTGTGTCCAGTTTGCCTGATGTATTGACCACTGTACCCCTATCAGCTGCTAATACTTGCCCTGCGGTGGCAGCTGCAGCTTCTGTTAGTTCCAGTCCCTATGACACCAATATTTACAATCCAGTGATTCAGCCCAAGTTAATCTGGCTCCTTCTCATCACAGGAACCCCATTAATTTTCCAAAATTCAATAGGCATGGATATATTTATACATTCATGCATTTATTTGATATAACTATGGGAAATACTAATATTTATTTAATGGAGGCAAGCCAACCAGGGGATGGACAATAATGAGCTCAGAGGAGCTAAACTTATACTTAACTAAAATTTGAACAAACAGAGGAAACTTTTCTTTCTCGTTGCAAACACTTTTGCAACCTATTCAATTCAAGACTCAATCTAGTTTGATAATATCATAGAGGAGATTAGTCTGCGCCCATGTCTGGGAGCAGTTGGGCAAGCAAGGCAAGAGGAGCAGGCGGAAGGCCCACGGCCTCTAACGTTCAAAAACGCTTCAGAGAATCTGGCGGAATAAAAAAAAATCTCAAAAAACTGGCGGTCACAATTTCCCCAGAGATACTTGCGTGGCAAGCACGAAGCAACCAGTACATCAACACGCCACACTCCCAGCCACTTTCATCAGTGGAATTTGGAGTCCATGTGTATCTGGACATCCAAAAAACGGCCTTATGGGAAAAATTTTTTGAAGATGTACACAAAATTTTCCTGACCGCGGTGTACGTTGCACCTCACTCCATGTCGCGCGGTTGGCTGGACCTGGGTTTCAAAAGCAAAATAGCAGCAGACAAGGCTGCAGTGGTGCGCATAGTGGTCGACCTCCCCAAAGGGCAATGGCGCGTCGAAACCAAATGCACCAGATGGACAAAATCAAACCAAATTTTCCTCACATTTGACTTTTTGCCTACTATGGTAAAACGTGACATTTTGGAGCAACACCTGAAAGATGGTCTCGCCATATATGGCGAAATACAATCTTTCAAAATGCAACATTTCATGCTGATGCCACACCTGTGCACCGGCAAAGCCATCGCAGTTCTGACCCCAACTGAGGAGATCGCGAAGGACCTAACCCAGATCCCGCACTCCACCTTTATTGACATCGCAGGGCATACCACCCACCCATTCTGGGTAACCGTGGATAGAGCGCCCCCCATTTGCACCCACTGTGATGCGTTCAGCCATAAGGCGCATGCATGCCCCATCAAGGAGGGCGTCACATTCCAAGAGAACCCCTCAGCGGCCATGGCCAGCGGAGAGGCGCACTATGAACCAACCGCAAGCACCAAGGAGGCTTTCCCGTGGGGAGCACAAGGCTGCTACTTATTGGTAAAGCCCATCTCCCCGCAGGAGTGGAAGAAGGCCAAGCAGGCCCATAGGGCCGCGGCCAAGGAAGCGGCCAAGGCCACCACCACCATCCCACACTCACAACGCCAGGAGGACATGGAGACCTTCATGGCAGAAGCGACATGGGAATCCATCACCCAATCAGATTGGGAGGCTCATGACAAGCGGGCCACTCAATATGAGGATCTGATGGGAGATTCGATCTCATTCAATCGCTGCACTCAAGCTCCAGTCAAAACTGACTTGGGACCTATCCCAATTGAAAATTTTTTTTTGCCCCTCTTGACGGTGCACTGAACTTATCCGCACCACAAAAAATTCATCTGACGTCGGGAAAACAAAAGTGAAGGCCAAAGCCAATGCAACTCTTTCCACAAAAATTAAAAAAAAATCCTGATAGCGTTGCTGCTAACACCCACGCTGCTGTGAAAGCCTGTGGGGACCTTGAAGAGGCTGGTGGGCCCAGGGGCCCACCCCTCACACCTAAGGTGCGATGGGGGAAACCTTCACTCTAGGGATGCTGAATATCGCCGGACTCAAGGCCTCCCCATCCCAGGCTAGGAAACTGAGTTTTTTACAACACAATTTACCCATGGATAATGGCCATCCAGGAGTCCCACTGTCCATGAGGTTCTGAGGAAGCTTGAAAAAACAATGCTCCTCTCATCCCTATCCTATTGGTCGAAGCACTGTGGGATGCTAATTAGGAAAAATAATTTTTCAAATTCACATCCTCAGAAACATTCCTAAATGGCCAAGTGCTTGTCATCACCTTCTTGTGGGCTGACGTTGCACACACAATCGTCAACATTTACACCCCAAACGGTGCACACGAGCATCTGAATCTTTCTCATTGGTCAAATCCCTCCCGCCACCCCCTGATTCTTTCCTAGTTGGTGACATGAACTGTTGGCTAACCTCACCAACAGACCGGTGGCCACCCTCACCCCACGCCCCACAGGGTCATGTAGAGCTATGCATTCTAAAAGCCACCCTTGGGTTAATGGATGCGCTGCCGTGACATGCCCCACTGCTTGAAAACATGATTCATCCCCACATCCACAATGGCCAATTAAGGTCCATGACCCGCATCGACCTTATTCTAATGCCAGTGAAATTCCAACCCCACATCTCCCACTTCAAACAACGAAAATGGAATTCTCCAACCACTAACTGGTCTCGATAACATACCACTTACCTGTCACAGTTGCAAAGGTCCCACATTGGTGCAAAATCCGCCCCCTGAGCTCACATCGCCAGGATTTTCCACATGGGTGAAAGAGGCAACTTTGGCGAAACTGTTTGTTGCACCATTTTGCGCGGACCCCATTTCCACATGGGCAACTTTCAAAGAGGACACCATCCGCCACTATTGCCATCTCTCCTCCAGATGCTCACGAGCCACATTGGCGGTTATCTCGCGCACTCTGGTGGAATTGGCCCACTTGGAGTCCAACATTCCAGCCACAGGATACAGCCCTGCATGGGGCTGGAAGTGGGAGGAGGCAGCCGCCCACCTCAACACACTCAAAAGGCAACACAAACATCGGGTTTGTGTCCAATACAGGCCACACGCATCACTAAAGGCGACAAGTGCACCACATAATTCTTTAAAAAAAATTTTAGCACCACGCCAGAGCGTGGCCTGCACACAGGTGCAAAGTTTGGATAATTCTATTGTGGACACACCGGCCAAAGTGGCAATCGAAATGCAAAAATATTACTCTGAGTTATACTGAGCTGAACCAATTCAGCTGGCCAAAATGGCAGAATTTTTTGACCGAGCTCATATCCACATCATTTTCTGATACCCAGAAATAATGAATTTAATTACTCTGAACAAATTATGGACAGCCATTCGCAGTGCGCCAAACTGAAAATGCCCAGGCCCAGATGGCATTCCATATGAGTTCTACAAAAAATATTTCAAATATATATCCCCATTGCTGCTAGCTTCACTTAACCAAAGCCTGTTGGAAACGCGCCTCCTACCAGGAGGACATGAGGCCTTTACTGTCACACTCTTCAAGAAAGGGGATAAGCTTGACTTAGCCAACTGGCGCCCCATTTCTCTAACAAACACAGACACCAAAATTTTAACAAAAAGCATGGCTAACCGTTTAGGGACTGTAGCATCTGCCACCATCTCCCCAGAACAATTCAGTTTCATCCCCAGAAGGTCGATTTGGGATACCGTGCACTCTGTGGCTAATGTATGTCAGTCCACAGCCTCTGGGGCACTTGTATTCTTGGACCAACAAAAGGCCTATGATAGAGTAAACTGAGAATACCTTAGGGCCTGCCTCCATCAATTCCGCCTACCCCCCGCTTCATAAACTGGGTGATGCTGCTCACGGAATCTGCGACAATGGTAGTGTGTGGCCCAGGCTTCCTAACGGAAGTAGTCCGTCCTCAAAGGGGCCTGCGACAAGGGGACCCCCTCAGCCCACTCTTATACAACTTCAGCCTTGACCCACTACTGTGAAATGTGAATGCCCAACTCACTGGGGTCCATGCGCCAGGCCAAACCCCAGTCAAGATGATGGCATTTGCAGATGATTGCATGGTGGGGGTGTCTAATAACAAAGATGCATGCGCACTTGAAGCCCTCATCCAGGAATATTCCCGGGTAAGCAACGCGGCACTGAACGCCTCCAAAACCGAAATCATCCTCCTTTGTCAGTTTCAGAACTGCTGGGCCCCAGCAATTAGTTCCCAACCCGGCCCATCTGCTCGCCCACGTCCACGCCTTACTAACTCAACACACACCGCTCCACTGGTGCTCCCCTTCGTGCCACATCCTACCATAGGACCGATGCGCCATCTGGGCGTGTGGATGGAGGCAGGCGGATATGCGTCAGCAGTAATGGAATGCCATATACTGGACAACGTGACGAAGTGAATCGCCTCTCTCAGAGCCCACCCTACTACCCTCACTGGCAGGGTTGTTCTTGCCAACTCTATGCTCCTATCCAAAGTCTGGTTCGGAGCCCACGCCATCCCCTTCTCCCCAAGCTTCTTCAAATCCTTGTATGCCTTGCTGCAAGGATGGCTTTGTTCAGGCCGCCCTCCACCAGTATGGCTAGAGGTTATGTTTGGCCCTCATCATCAAGGTGGCATGGGCCTGCTTGACTTCAAAGCCCATGCTGCCAAGATCCTGGGCACCTGGATCGCGGCTGTCACCGCTCCTACACTCCCATCCCAACACTGGTCTCGCGCAGCCCGCTTCAACTTCTCCTGAGCCTTGGGCCTCAACAATCCATCAAACCCCCACTCCCTGATGAAATACCTCGCATCACACACATCGGCCACAGGTCCTCACGGGACTAAAACCCACTACAAACGAATCCTACTCTCCATGTGAAGCGCATAGTGGAGAATTCATATTAGCGGACATACAACCCGAAGAGGCCGCCCCTCTCCTCAGATCACACAAGAGGTACAGGGGCTACCCATCCATGATGGCGTGATCCCCATTCGACCCCATGTCCTATCCAGGTTGGACTACCTGGACATGATGGACATCCTTTACTCCACTGAGACCCAAAAGACTATCTGGAAATACGCACACCATCCTCTGTTGCAGCCTCAAGTCCGCTCCTATGTGTGGCGCTGCCTGAGGCGGGTGTATCGTACAGCTGAGCGCTCTAACGCTTTACACTCATCCTGTGTCGTGTGTGGACAGTATGGAACGCTGTTCCACCGCCTGGAGAAGTGCCCCACCTCTAAAGTGATATGGCGCGAAGTCCAACGTCTGCTGGGCCAGGATCAAACGCATCCCTTCAGTCTGTCAAGAGATATGTTTGCTTCATCAATGGCCTCCCCCTCCCACCCTCCCTCCGTGCTCTGGTGGTTGCAATCGCCATGTGGACTATCCACACGATTGTCTTGGATGCCATCGCTGGCTCCATCCCCACCCTCCCAGAAGCTGTCCACAGATTCCGGTCTCATTTGGTGGACCACTTTCAAGCGTGGATGTTTGGATATCTCCCACCACGTCGCCGACAGCTGGTCTCCTCCTGGTTCCCAGTCTGGTTCATTAAATCAGACCCCTTCCTCCACACGTGCTCAATAGTGGCTACGGCCCCTTCACACGTTCCCTCCCCCTCCCCATAAGTGGCGTTCCCGCTGGCAACAAGAGATAGCATCGCTTCTCTGGGGTGCCTCCCCTGGTACTAAGTTTATCTTTCCTGAGTCATATTTGGAAGTGTCCATCCCATGGTTGGCCTTCCCCGCAATAAATTTAAAAAAATTTGAACAAACAGAAAGAGATGAGCGTATCACTTAAACTGAATAAAAAACAAAAAACTATTATGATTCAACCAGGTCAAAGACGTTAAACTGTTATGCGTCCATGGTGGGGGTGAGTGGGGATTAAGATGATCATCTTCCTCCTCTAAGTCAGACAATGTATGACAAAGAGCTGAGAGCATGGGCGTGGGTGCATCCTCAAAATGGGGGTCAAGGTAGAATAGTGAGGCTTGCGGCTCAATTTTGCTATTAGGAGTGTGGTGATATATTAATAGAGGGCTTTATCAGCCTCGCGGTGAACTTTGGGAAGAGTGGTGAAGTTGGCGATGTTGTTTCTGGTAATTCAGGACTAGGGGCCAAATTTTGCGACTATCACAACTTTTTGTATTGCTTTGTTGGCAGCTTGATGGAGTTTATAAAAATCTTTATTTATGAACTTGTTGCATGGGGGAAGGACAGGGATGGGTAGCCCCTTTACCAAGAATGTGTCTTATTTTGCAACGCCCTTTTGGTGGGGGTGACAATCATGGGAGAAGACAGCCTCTTTGGTGAGTTGGTGGTCACTTCAGAACTCATCAGCATTGGGGCATAGAGAATAATACTGATCTGGGAATTGAGCTGCATATTCTGCGTTAGGTACATTTTGAGGCCTGGGGCCTTGACTGAGTTGGGTAAACTATTACCTATAAAATTAACTTCCTTCAAGTAATCCCAGGGATTTCGGTTAATGATGATAGGCTGATTGGCATACAAGTAGACTGAGTTGTGTTGCTAGGAGAGTTTTTTTATTTATTAGAGTCCATGTTGGCTCCTGATTGAATGGAGCGGTAGTGGGGTTTTGACATGTAGGTTCTTTATTGGCTGAATCAGTGGCAGTTGCATTTACCACTTTGGGTAAAGGGGAAAAGATTGTGCCCCATTCAAAAAAGTTTTAGGATTAACAATGGGAGCATCATGGGAGGAGTTAAGCATTTGGGCTCCAGCTTAGGCTATGGAGGGGCAGCGCCACTTTGAGTGGTCCAGTCTGAAATAAATGGGGCAGATCGTGCGCTCTTTATCTATTCTGGCCCAAAAAGGGTGGTCTGGGGCAGAGGGGAGAATGGTGTGAGGGGGAATCAAAGTGGTGACTTTGGTTGATATTGGAAATACAGTTTCAAAGGCGCAAGGGCTGTAATTTGGTTGGCTCCACTGGGAACCACAAATTGTAGATTGAGGTCAGTGCCATATGCTGATAATCCGATTATTAGTTCATTATATAAAGTATCAGGTGGGTGGGGATGCCTGAAAAATGAACTACAAGAGTGGTGTCATCAGGCAACCAGGTGCGAGTGGTTAGGATGTGAGTTCACTGGAACACCAGGCGAATGTTGGCTGCAATTGCATCATCAGCTTTACAGGTGAAGCTGAAGTCAAAATACCCCTGTAGGGGCAGAAATAGACGAAGCCTGTAAGCTGAATAAGCGCTGGGGCTAATTCTATTATTTGTTTGTCATTGTAGGGAAACAATTTGCCATATTCAACTCAGAGGCCAAATTTCATCTTTCTTTGGGGGAGCACAATGGGGCTACGAGGCACAGTTTGGGAGCGTGAAAGGTAAAGGCCAAGATCCATGTGGGGAACGTATTAACCTGAGGCATTAGGGGGGCTGGTCATGTTGGACATTTGCCCTCTCAGCTGAGAAATAAGAATGTTGAAGGTCAAATTCAGCCAAAGGGGGAAATGTCGGCCATTTTGCAATTTTCCAATGTGGTTAAGTAAACAGTTATTAAGAATGAAAATAAGGAAGTTAAGAAATTCAGCCAAAAGTCCCTGGCTAATTCTCGGTGGAACCCTATTAATTGGGGAAACACCAGTTCAAAACCTGTACAGGCACTAGTGAAATTGGCTGGGCAGATTACTCCAACCTCACCATGGACTTTGGGGTTACCAATGAAAGGCACACCCCTGACCCCAATAAAGTCCTTCAACGCACCTGCATGGGGACCCTCCCCTTTTAAAGGCTTGGCGGGGGTCCCCCAAGGTGCAAGAAATTTCTCAGGTGGTGATTGGCTTAAATTTATAAAAATGTTACCTCATGGGTATGTTTGGGCTAATCAGAATTTTGCTTTCTTCATTCCGCTGCCCTGATGCAAGTTCCCAAACTATGTCATGCTATTCCTGCATATTTCATAATTTGGACTCATGCAGACTATTCTGAACATATTCCCAAATTCCCCTCAACTTTCGAAATTACTTTATATACTAGATAGTCAGAGGTTGAGGATCATTGATTTATCTTATTGCATGCTCAATAAAAATTATAAAACCCAATTTTTTACTAGCGCCTTTAATTTAAGTCCTTTTTTATTAAAAAATATTTGTGGGAACCAGCTGGCGGATGCACCAGCGAGCATACTTAAGCTGGTTTCCCACAAATTGGTGCTTACTACAGGGGGCCCATGTATACCAAAAGTCGTTGCTCTTGAAAAGCAACTCAAAGATGCTTTATCCCGCCTTAAGGAGCTTGAACAGCGTCCTTACAAACTTCCTCTCAAAGAAAAGTTCATCCCTGGGGAAGGAAGCATTGCTTCTTTCCTTTACGTTTATGAAGCCGCTATGTATGGCACCACAGACCAGCAAAAAGTTCGCCACATCCTACCTTGTTTGAGCCGTCTAGTACAAGAGATTATAGTCCCTAATCTGAACCCTTCATATTCTTGGGCAGAGGTGAAAAAGGTTCTTCTGTTTTTTTGGATCACAACAGAGTCTACACAGGAAAAACAGGCCTTTATGCGCTTTATTATATTTGAAAGTGAATCAACCATCGCCTTTGCTGAACGCTTTTACCTCGCTGCAAAAAGGTCGACCACCTCTAACATGCTTATCCTTAATGATGCCGTCGCCGCCCTGTTAACTGGGCTAGATTCTCGACCCTCTCTAACCAGACACATCATCTCAGTGAAGTGCCACTTTAAAAATCTCCATGACATAAAAGAGGCTTTGTTCGAAGTAGCTAATTTTTATAAGAATGAAAATCTTCAGCTCCCATCATTGAGGAACTACCGCTTGTTGAGCAGTTGGGAGTGCCTTCACCTGTGACTATCCTCCCTACAAAACCTGCTCCATCAGTACGATTTAAAAAGGTTGTAACAACCATATGGCCGCACAAGCTCACTAAAAATGCTGTGTCTACCTCTCCAGCTAAGCTGGTAAATGCACACTCTACGGCTACCCAATCTTCTGTGGTAGTCTCATCTACCTTCCTCGCTGCCTTACCTGTTGTTGCGAATACTCTTGTGGAGGAAGCTGAGGGGGGTTATGATGATTTTGGTTACTATATATTGGGAGCCCCCATGGAAGTAGAAGTTCCTAATCATTTGAACTCTGGAGGAGTAGATGAGTCTACCATACCTGAAGAAACTTACCTCAGCCAAGTTCTAGGATGTCCAAAAATTATTGACACTGCCAGTGACGGTGATCAATTATTAGCTGGCCTGCTACGTCCCCTTTAACGGGTTCATACCCTAAAGTCCATCAAGGATAAATACCCTGATGCTGCTAAGAAGATAACCTCTACCTTCCGTTTCAAGGAGGTTTTTGCTTTATCACCTAACTTTGGGGAACGCTCACCAAAGTCGAAGTGGTCATTCAAAAGGTCCAAATACTGGATATCCTAGACACTGACTCTCCAGTCAACGTGATCTCCACTAATTTTATCAAGAAGATAAAGCTAGCGCCTGATTTGGAGTACATCCTAAAAGTTTGGAACCGCTGGTCCCAACAATACCCGTGCTATTGGGGCATACTCTTCCCTTCCATTCAAATTGGGAAGCTTATCCTATCATCCCATGCTGTGGCTTTGGACAATAAACGCATATGATATGCTCATCGGCACTCACTTTATGATTGGATATGAAGGAATAATCAACCTGAAGCAAGGGGTCCTCTCGTTACTCAACTATATAGTAACTTTAGTCTTATCCAATAAAGAACCCCGCAAGCACGAATACTCTTGCCTGGTAGAATATCCTTATTCTGCTATAACCTTGTCATATACCACTTCTGGTTGAAATACAAAGAAACTCTTGATTCAGTGAATGCCGGGGATGGTATTCCTTTTTATGCGGATGATTAGATCTTGATTAAGCCTGGGGAACAAAGAGTGATTGACACTAAAGTCACATTACAAATCCCACATCACTGTTTATTGCACCTCATAAGTATTGGAGGGTGTTAGCCCCTTGGAGCCTCGTGTTTTGCCTGAGATAATAGACCCAGCCTACCAAAGGCCTATTACCCTTCTTCTTGGAAACCTCACAGGAAAAGATATAATTATACGGAAACACCAGGAAATTGGTAGAGGTTTCCTACTCCAAGTTGAAGACATTAAACATATCCACTCCATTGGCTCTATGTTAGATTTGGGCTTACCCATGGATAACATGGTATGTACCTTGCCCAACGTTCATATTTCAGATAAGCTAATCCCAGAGGAGTTGGAGAAGGTTCATACCTTGCTAAATGAATATAGTGACATCTTCTCCAAATCAGATACTGACTATGGCCACATGAAGGGCTGGTGTCACTCCATTGATGTGGGTGATGCCCAGCCTATTAGTTCCAAACCCTACCGCAAGTCAAAAGCGGAGGAGCAACAAATGAGGACGGAGATCCAGCCTTTATTAGATGCGGGGTTACTAGTTCCTTCTCAAAGTCCTTGGTCTTCACCTCTCTTACTAAAAAAAAGAAAAATGGAGGTTATTGTATAGTCATGGATTACGGTAGGTTGAATAGCCTCAAAGAGGATAGCTATCCAATCCCTCACATTGATGACGCCTTGGCCCAACTCTCTGGCTCTAACTTCAGCTCCGCTTTGGACTTGGCTAGTGGCTATTGGCAAATGGACCTTTTATCCTCAAGATCAGGAGTAATGCGCTCTTATTTGTAGTGAAGGTCTCTTCCAACCCACACGATTACCTCAAGGGTTGTGCAACGCACCTGCCTCTTTCCAGCGTGCAATGGATCACATTTTACGGGAACTCAAGTTGACTTGTGTCATTATCTATCTTGATGACATCACGGTGTTCTCAAAACCTTTAATGAAAATCTTGATCAATTAAAGGAGGTATTTCAACGGTTATGTCAGTCTAATATAAAGTTGAAACCCCCAAAGTGTACCTTTTTTTTAGTACTAGATGGTCCCAACCCAAGGGGGGATTCATCGATGTACCCAAAGTGTACCTTCTTCCAAAGGAAACTCGAATTCCCTGGTCACTCCATTCCTTAAGAAGTGATTTACCCATGCAGGACAAGGTCGAAGACATCTCAAAGATGACAGCCCCTAAAACTACGGGATATTCAGGTATTTCTAGGGATGATGGGGTATTACCATCAGTTCATCCCTAAGTTCGCTCAACTCAGTGAGCCCCAAGTCCGATACTAACCAAGAAAACCCCTTTATATTGGGGTGCTGAACATAAATCTGCTTTTGAGATGATGAATCAACTACTGCAGCAACGTCCTATTCTGCGGCACCCTAATTTTAATAAACCTTCATCTTGTTCACTGACGCCTCAGACTATGTTGTTGGGGCCATCTTAGCCCAATTAGATGAACACGGTGTGGATCATACTGTATCCTATTTTAGTAAGAAGCTGTCAAAAGCAGAACGCAACTACAGTGTAACTGAGAAGGAGTGCCTTGCTGTCCTGTTGGCTGTAAAGCATTACCGCCCTTTTCTCTATGGAACCACTTTCAATGTAGTTGCTGACCACGCATCTCTAAAGTGGTTACAGAACATAAAGGATCTTATTGGTTGGCTAGCTCGTTGGGCTCTAAAGCTTCAGCTGTATGACATGAAGATCGAGCACCATGCTGGAACCTGTCACTTGAACGTTTATGGGTTGACTCAGATACCAGTCCTTCACTTGGATAACAGTGAGGCGGAGAGACTACATGATCTCATAATGACCCCAAATGACTGGGAAGATGAGGATAAGCCAGTACAGAAAATGTTAACCCAAATGTAAGTCCCGGTGAATGTCCTCTGGGCATTGATTGGACCATCTTTCCATTCCTGAGCAATAAGGTACCGAAGTGGATGGCCATACCCTCGTTACTCAGGGCGATCTCACTCACGTGGTAGACAAGCGTTGGGTAATAGCCCTTCCACTTTGGATCCCGCTTCCAGTAACCACACTCTACTCAGCAGAACTGCTATGAGGAATCAGTAAAGTCTGAACTGAGATCGCTGAAATGGAATTGATTGCAACTAATTTGAGTGGCAATCAGCCCAATACTCAGATTTCAAATGGTCAGAAAGGTATGAAGACTGAGAAATCTGCCAGTATACCCAACGGTTGCACTTCAGTTTACACGATAATTGAAAAAACTCCACCCTCCCAAATCCATCAGGCATCACCCCAATGGGCAGATTCCTGCCAGCAAATTGGGCGTTGTGCCTGACTCAATGCCACCGACTGCAGCTCGGCCCACCACCAAATTTTTTGATGTTAGTCCCCATGGAACTAACTTGCCCATTCCTGAATAGTTCACTGCTTAGGTTGAACTGACCACAACTCAGTCTGCCACCAAATTTTGCAATGTCAGTCCCCATGGAACTAACCCGCCCATTCCCAAATAGTTCACCACTTAGGTCAAACTGACCACAACTTGGCCTGCCACCAAATTTTGTGATGTCAGTCCCCAGGGAACTAACCCGCCCATTCCCAAATAATCCACCGCTTAGGTCAAACTGACCGCAACTCAGCCCGACACCAAATTTTGTGATGTCAGTTCCTAGGGAACTAAACCGCCCATTCCCAAATTATTCACCACTTAGGTCAAACTGACTGCAACTCAGCCCGCTGCCAAATTTAGCGATGTCAGTTCCCAGGGAACTAATCTGCCATTTCCTGAATAATTCGCCGCTTAGGTCAAACTTGCGGAACCTGATCCTGGTTTGTTTTCCCTCAAAATCGATGACTATCTAATCAGGCGCATAGCATTGAGAAAATTGTTGGTCAATTATACTTCCTTAAATTTTCCAATATAAACAACTTCCCCCAAAATACCATTTTTATCTGTTGAAAATTAAGCTCCCTTCCAGTTCCATATTTGTCATACCAGCAGCAGTGCCTCTGGCATTCTGGTTTGCCACTTAGATGCTCTGGCATTTAGGCTGCCAGGCCAGTCTAATTCTTACTTGCTGTTCGCCTGACATAATTGACCAACCATCAATCTCTACCATTTCCGCCTTTCTCATAGATATTGCACAGCAATGGTCCCTTCTTTCCAACTGAATCAGGTTGTAAAGAAGGTTATTCCTGCCCACATTAGTCCCATACCACTCAAAACTCCAAACCCATACCCCATAGTTGCCACGGCTATCTTTCCCATGTCAGAAGGGTCTGACATCTCAACTTGCAATGAGTTTGTTCCCCAAAGCCCAGTAGTTTCCCAGCTGTCGCCCTTCAAAGGTGCACTTCCCATAGAACTTGAACAGATCATTGTCAAAAATGGGGAAGAGGCTGAGGAAGAGGCTATCCTAGCATCCCAGAAATTGCAATGTTCCATCCAATATCTTGTGGCTTGGAAAGGATATCCAGCCTATGAGAACATTTGGGGCAAGCGCACAATTGCGCGAATTGCATGAACCTGGTCAAAGCACGCCATATATCCCACCCCAAGATTCTCCATTTCCCTCAAAAACTGCATCAGTAATGATGATCAAGTTACCCAAGGCGCACAAAAACGTGGCTCTCGTATAGTTTCCCAGTGATGAGGCTCTTCTCTTGGAAAAAGGAAATGGTAATGTAAGTCCCAGTAAATGTCCTCTGGGTGTCAATCAAGCCATCTTTCCGTTCCTGAGAAAGAAGGTACCAAAAAGGATGGCCATATCCCTCATTACTCAGGGCGATCTCACTCACATGGTAGACGAGTGCTGGGTAATAGCCCTTCCACTTCAGATCCCGCTTCTGGTACCCGCACTCTCCTCAACAGAACTGTTATGAGGAATCAGTAAAATCGCGCCAAGATCACCAAAATGGAATTGATCACAACTAATTTGAGCGGCAATCATCCTGATACTCGGATTTCAAATGGTTGAAAAGGTATGAAGACTGAGCTATCAGCCAGAATGCCCACCAGTTGCAATTCAGTTTACACAATGATCTAAAAATCCCCCCTCCCAAATCCATCAGGCATCACCCTCAATGTGGCAGATTCCTGCTTGCAAATTGGACGTTGCACCTGATGCAATGCTATCGATGCAACTTGGACCACCACCAAATCTTGTGATGCCAGTCCCCAGGGAACTAACCCGCCCATTCCTGAATAGTTCACCACTTAGGTCGAACTGACCGCAACTCTTTCTGCCACCAAATTAACAATGTTGGTCCCCAGGAAACTAACCCGCCCATTCCCAAATAGTTTATCACTTAGGTCAAACTGACCGCAACTTGGCCTGCCACTGAATTTTATGATGTTGAGCCCAGGTAACTAACCCACCCATTTCCAAATAGTTTACCGCTTAGGTTGAACTGACCGCAACTCAGCCCACCGCCAAATTTTGCGATGTCTATTCCCATGGAACTAACCTGCCATTTCCTGAATTTTTCGCTGCTTAGGTCGAACTTGCAGAGCCCAATCCCAGTCTGTTTTCCCAAAGATTGACGACTATTTAATCAGGCGCATAGAATTGAGAAAATTGTTGGTCAATTCTACTTCCTTAAATTTTCCAATATAAACAACTTCCCCCAAAATCCCGTTTTTATATGTTGAGAATTAAGCTCCCTTCCAGTTCCATATTCGTTGTACCAGCAGCAGTGCCTCTGGAATTCTGGTTTGCCACTTGGATGCTCTGGCATTTAGGCTGCCAGGCCAGTATAATTCTTACTTGCTGTTCGCCTGACATAATTGACCAACCATCAATCTCTACCATTTCCACCTTTCTCGTAGATATTGGCGCAGAAATGGTCCCTTCTTTCCAACTGAATCAGGTTGTAAAGAAGATTATTCCTGCCCACATTAGTCCCATCCCACTCAAAACTCCAAACCCATACCCCATAGTTTCCACGGCTATCTTGCCCATGTCATTAGGGTCTGACATCTCAACTTGCAATGAGTTTGTTCCCCAAAGCCCAGTAGTTTCTCAGCTGTCGGCCTTCAAAGATGCAATTCCCATGAAACTGGAACAGATCATTGTCAAAAATGGGTAGAGACTGAGGAAGAGGCTATCTTGGCATCCCAGAAATTGTGACGTTCCTCCAATATCTCATGGCTTGGAAAGGATATCCGGCCTATGAGAACAGTTGGGGCAAGGCGCACAATTGCGCAAATTGCATGAACCTGGTCAAAGCGCTCCATATATCCCACCCCAAGATTCTCCATTTCCCCCAAACACCTGCATCAGTAATGGCGATCAAGTTACCCAAGGCGCACAAGAATGTGGCTCTTATAATGTTTCCCAGTGATGAGGCTCTTCTCTTGGAAAAAGGAAAGGGTAATGTAAGTCCTGGTGAATGTCCTCTTGCATCGATCAGGCCATCTTTCCATTCCCAAGAAAGAAGGTACTGAAGAGGATGGCCATACCCCTCATTACTCAGGGCAATCTCACTCATGTGGTATATGAGTGCTGGGTAATAGCCCTTCCACTTCAGATCCTGCTTCTGGTACCTGCACTCTCCTCAACAGAACTGTTATGAGGAATCAGTAAAATCTGCACCAAGATCACCAAAATGGAATCAATCGCAACTAATTCGAGCAGCAATCAGCCTAATACTCGGATTTCAAATGGTTGAAAAGGTATGAAGACTGAGCTATCAGCCAGAATGCCTGATGCTTGCGATTTGGTTTACACAATGATTGAAAAAATCCCCCTCCTTCCAAATCCATCAGGCATCACACCCAATGGGCAGATTCCTACCAGCAAATTGGGCGTTGCACCTGATGCAATGACACCAACCGCAAATTGGCCCACCGCCAAATTTTGTGATGTTGATCCCCAGGGAACTAACCCGCCCATTCCCAGATAGTTCACCGCTTAGGTTGAACTGACCACAACTCAGTCTGCCACCAAATTTAGCAATGTCAGTCCCCCAGGGAACTAACCCACCCATTCCCAAATAGTTCACCGCTTAGGTCAAACTGACTGCAACTTGGCCCGCCGCCAAATTTTGCGATGTCAGTTCCCAGGTAACTAACCTGTCATTTCACAAATAATTTGCTGCTTAGGTCAAACTTGCAGAACCCGATCCTGGTTTGTTTTCCCTCAAAATTGACAACTATTTAATCAGGCGCATTTCACTGAGAAAATTGTTGGTTGATTTTCCTACCTTAAATTTTCCAAAAAAACAACTTCCCCCAAAATACCATTTTTATCTGTTGAGAATTAAGCTCCCTTCCAGTTCCATATTTGTCATACCAGCAGCAGTGCCTCTGGCATTCTGGTTTGCCACTTGGATGCTCTGGCATCCAGGTTGGCAGGCCAGTCTAATTCTTACTTGCTGTTTGCCTGACACTGCTTCTCCCATAACACCAAATTGGAGAATGGGAAAATGTATAAGCAGGTGGAACCAAAAAGGCTGCCTTAACTTCGGCCTTTGGAGCTTGTACCTGCTATCCTAGAAGCCCACTCCACTCTAGGTCATGGAGGGGCCAAGAAAACTTATGAATGGATCAAGGACCGATACTATTGGGATAGAATGATGGAGGCTATTTTTGACGTCTTGGAAGCTTGCCTTACATGTAAAAAGCAATCCAGTTTCAAGACTAGATACCATTATTAACCTACTTTCCAACAATTATTTCACACCATTAGTCTGAATGTAGTAGGTCCTCTCCTTCAGTCTACTAGTGGCAACCGATTTATCCTAGTAGCCATTGACCATTTTACTAAGTGGGTGGAAGCCGTAGCTCTTCCTGATCAAACAACCAAGGCCACAGCCATCTTCCTACATCAGAATAGCTTCTCTCGACATGGCTGTCCTCAAGTCTTACTCTGCGATAATGGAAAAACATCACCTCCAGAGTAGTAAAAATCCTGGCCACCTCCATGGGGGCCCAACAACTTTTCTCCGCTCTGTATAACCCTTCCACCAATGGGACTGTGGAGAGAACAAATGGAACTCTGGTTTCCATTCTGCAAAAGCTGGCCTCATCTGATCCTCTTCACTAATATCAATATTTGCATAGTGCTCTTATGGCATACTGGATCAGTTATACCGGATTTTGAAAAATATCTCCATTCCGTGTCTTGTATGGACAGGAACCAGGCATATCTGCCCTCTTAGCTAAGGATGTATTCTCTTCTATAGTTGAGTTACCAGATAAAGTTATGAGAAGACTGGCTCAACGCATAATTCAACTTCAATTTGAAGCTATGACCAATCTAGCCAAAAAAGTAACAAAAAAAGGGCAGGCTGCAAATGAGTCCCATACCCCCTTACCTACTTTTCAAGTTTCTGACATGGTGTTGTACTACCATAACCGCATCACCCCTAGAAGTGGTAAACTTGGAACAATCCGGGAGGGTCCTTTTAATATCAACTACAAGAGATGAAATGAGTACTTTATCAAAAATCTAGCTACTGGTATAACCATTAATTGTGTAAATGGCTGTTTCCTCTGAGCTTATTCTCCCTCAACATTCTTAAGTGGGTGATGTTGGACATTTTCCCTCTCAGCTGAGAAATAAGAATGTTGAAGGTCAAATTCAGCCAAAGAGGGAAAAGTCGGCCTTTTACAATTTTCCAATGTGGTTAAGAATTTGGTTATTAATAATGAAAATAAGGAAGTTGAGAAAATCAGCCAAATGTCCCTGGCCAATTCTTGGTGGAACCCCGTTAATTGGGGAAACACCAGTTTGAAACCTGTATGGGCACTAGTGAAATTGGCTGGTCAGATTACTCCAACCTCACCATAGACTTTGGGGTTACCAATGAAAGGCACACCCCTGACCCCAATAAAGTCCTTCAACGCACCTGTATGGGGACCCTCCCCTTTTAAAGGCTTGGCGGGGGTCCCCCAAGGTGCAAGAAATTTCTCAGATGGTGATTGGCTTAAATTTATAAAAATGTTACCTCATGGGTATGTTTGGGATAATCAGAATTCTGCTTTCTTCATTCCACTGCCCTGATGCTTGTTCCCAAACTATGTCATGCTATTCCTGCATATTTCATAATTTGGGCTCATGAAGGCTATTCCAAACATATTCCCAAATTTCCCCTCAACCTTCGAAATTACTTTAAATACTAGATAGTCAGAAGTTGAGGATCATTGATTTTTCCTTATTGCGTTCTCAATAAAAATTATAAAACCCAATTTTTTACTAGCGCCTATTATTTAAGCTTTATTTTTACTAAAAAATATTTGTGGAAACCAGCTGGTGGATGCACCAGCGAGCATACTTAAGCTGGTTTCCCACAGGTCAATCTAGTCAAAAGTGTTTTCATGAGACAGATGAAACTTGGGGTTTTCGCCACTGCCCCATTTTGGAGCAGTGGGGTAGGGCTAAGGACATCAGGGTTTTTCTGTATGTTGGACATTAAAGTTGTATAGTTTTTTTAAATTTTTAAATTTGCTCAAAAGTGAAATAAATGGAAAGAGACAGATTCCTTATGGGAAATACTTATGACCAGCAAGATTGGCCACGTTGATAAATCTGTTAATTTCCTATATCCAAGGGTTGGAAATACTGAAAATATGTGAAGCTGGCATGTCTTATATTAATGTAAATCTTATTATTTGAGGAGTTTGGGGGGAAGAACTGATGATAGGATGAAAAATTGACTTTCTTACTATTTCATAATACCCTGGCAAAGAAGTTTTAGCCTTAGCTAGTTGCTTTTATTAGGAGTATTCTGTATTGTATGGCGCTAAAGTTCTGAGTCATTATGACGCTCATATTGCTTTATGCCATGACTGCAAGTCTCACAAGAAAATGTATCAGGCCTTGCTACCCATTTCAGACTTCAATAAAACCATAATTGAAATGGTGAACTACTCCACCACTGACCCTTACCTTTGGTACAGCTAATACCAAGCCATCCAAGAAATAATTTAGTATATATTTATTGATCTTGTTTGCAGATAAGGATTTAGAAAAAGCTTCAGCGGAAGGAAAAGGGTTACTTTACTTCCGCTGATAGATCAAAGGTCCCATTAGATGAGCTAATTATTATAGAATTCTGCCTCACTGGTGGAACTTTCTGATATGACTATAGGAAAAGAGCTCACTATGCCTTTGTGTCTACATGCAGATAGTAACATATTTGATTATTTGAGTCAAGCAAATACTCTGGACATTCATACGCTTACCAGCTCAGAAACATACGCTGAGTGTACTTTCAGATTCTGGTGGCTGACAAAAATATAAAGCTTTGACAACCATCATATTGGTCCAGTCATCCCTTTAACGCTTGAGCTAACACCTTTACTCTCACCTCAATAGCCTATTGCAATTATATATAATTTGGGCCGAATATCTCAATGGCAATTTGGTCAAGTATTTTATCAGAGCGCTTAGGCTTAATATGCTTGCATACTATGGCCAATTTCTTATGCATCAAATATCGGCAATTGGTCTCAATTAATGGGAACACAATCAACTAACTTGTATATAAAATTATTTAGACTGACCCAAAGTTAACGTCTAGACATCCCATGGACTATCAGATGAATGAAAAACGAGATCAATTTTTCGCCCTAGGGAGAAATTTGTATGTCAATCTGAATAATCATCATGATAGCACTTGCATGGACCGCCCAAAATGGAGTACCTAGTGTTATCAAGGGAGAGACCTGAAAATATCCTTATTAATGGTATGTCATTTACTTCAATCAAGGCAAGAATTTCACAGAAGGTGTATTTCATAAGCAGTGTGATGAAAACTAAATCCTGAAGATTTTAGGATAATTTTGCATGCTTTTATCACATTTTTTGTACCTGAAATCCTCCCAAATTTGAGAGTATTTTGCCATCAATAAACCTAAGAAAAGGTCTCAGTTGCATTAGTTCAAGGGCTGAACTGAGATGGTAAAATGTCTGTCGAAATTTTGTGCTTGAATGAGGCCAGGAGATGCCCTAGGGGTATAAATACCGGCGCTTGGCCTAATTAATGATCATCAAATAAATAACCTCTCTTAAAAGTTATTATATTTCATCTCTTACTGGTTTTCTCATTGAATCCTTTCTTTGGAGAAAAGGGTCAAAAAACTGGAAGGACCAAATCCCCAGTTTGTATAGAAGCCTGCCTCTGAAGAAGTTCCAAAATATGTTGAGAAAATTATGCCCAAAATCGACCAGAAGCATTGGTGTTATATTAATAGGCCTAGTGAGTTTCCAAACAGTGAATATACCATAAGCCACTGGTCATATCAAGGATCATCTGGTGAACTTTGACCTGAATAAGCGTGCAGGATATCAATTTTAAGTGAACAATATTTAGATTTTAACATGTACTAACGTTGACCTCATCATGAATAACATTAAATTCTGGGCCATTTTAGATAGTGGGGCACCCATCAACTTAGTTTCCTTAGTGCTAATAAGATAACTAAGTATTGCTCCA
Organism: Massospora cicadina; assembly: GCA_022478985.1. Lineage (NCBI taxonomy): Eukaryota > Fungi > Entomophthoromycota > Entomophthoromycetes > Entomophthorales > Entomophthoraceae > Massospora > Massospora cicadina. The sequence goes on along the minus strand of JAKSZP010001505.1, from coordinate 21,274 downwards.
GATATTGTAAATGGTAAAAAATATGGACCAACAGGGCCTAACATCATTACCTCATAAGGAGTGTAAAATTCTTTCTGCTGCATTTTAGTATTGGGATACTTTCTGCTCTAGACATTGTTTTACTTCATGACAACGATGAACTACATATTATTACCACTTTCATGAGGACATATGGGATTAAATTCAAATTTAAAACAATACTTTAGGTGTAGGGGGAGAACAACTCACACTGTAATATACTAAGAGGTAAGCCCCAGATAATGAATGTGGCCTGTTGAGCGTGAGTACCATGAGTTTTGCTGACACAATTGATTCTGATTTTCAGAAACCCAATGGACTATGATGTGTAGTCCATATAACATAATGACCCTTCTGAGTTATGGAATAATGACTACTAAGCTTTTTCATCAGGACTGCAATTTATACGTGTGACAATGTGTATACAGTGGCTCACAGCCTTGAGAGCCAACATAGGTTAATCTAACTCCCATCTTGAGCCCACATCTCAACTCCCTTAATTGTCTTTGTTGAATCTAGCGAATTAATTATATTCATTTGGACTATGTCAGGATTCAAGATGACGAGTGAGTTTAGACCCTACTCCTAGATTGACCTTCAGAAAGTTGACTCTTGAGCAAGCATAAGCAAGACCTGTCCCTGAAGGCACTGATGAGAGTTTCAATTAGGAAGCATAATGTGTACCAAAATTAATGGAGATGCCTCAGGAATTTAATCCTCACTTTCTGGACCACGAGAGGCGTGACACCCACTGTTGCAGTCATGAAAACAATGCAGAACAATGAGGTCGCTGACCAGAAGATTGATATGAAAGGCTGTGAAAGATCCTGAATGTACAGGGCTATGAAGGTCTCCAAGGCACAACTTAACCACTCATTTTATAAATAAAAGACGCTTTTTAAATGTATAAAGTACTCCTTTTCACCTCATCTCTTCGTTTCTTGATCTCTCTACTAGTTTACAGCTTCAAAACCTTTTTAAATTTCAGCTAAGGTCCAGAGAAATATGTTACTCTGAGAGATATCTTAAAAGCTGTTGTCTCACCTCAAATCTGCCTTATCATATTTTGAAGTTCATGGGATTCCATTCTGCACTTGGTAGATTTGTAAAGTTTAACCAGGTCACTAAGCCCTCATTGATATGGATATTACATACAAATTTTCTGATGGTTTGTATGATAAGCTCCTTCTTCCAATATGCCATACAAAACGGATCCCATTGCTACCTCTACTGCTGTCTATCCTCACCAGGAAAAAATTAAGGTGTCTTTGAAAAACCTTCTCTTAACAGTGCACATTAAATAGCATCAAAAGATTGCTTTTGTTTATATGTTTCCTGGCCTAACGGCCTTGTCATCCTTGAAGTAAATGACCCCACTCATTTTTGTTCTTGAATGTTTGGTCAAGTAAGGGAATTGTCAGGACATGGGGGATTCAATCCTAACTGGCCCTTGTTGATTCAGGTCCCAGAAACGATCAGTGGGTATCAAACCCTAAGGTAGAAAAACCTAAAATAGGACTAAATGGAGTATATGAGAAACAATTTAATTTAGATAAAACCTCAAAGTATTTATAGTATCTTAAGACTAGAAGTGGGATAGGAGAGAGGATTCAGAATAGGCACAGGTGATAAGCAAAATTAGTAGAAGGAGGGAGATGATGAAGTTTTTAAGCGATAGATAGTCAAGCTTAGTAGAAACTGTCAGAATTGGTTGCTGATAAATTAATGATAGTAATTTTATATATACAAATATAGTAAGGGTCAGATATCCTCCTCTTAAGATGCTCTTAATTGTTAAACCATAAATTGCTATTGGAATCAATTCCCAATAATATGAGAACATTAAAAGCGTTTAAATATTTATAATATCATCAGCTAGTTGATCCACTGTAATTTGAGATAGCTCAACTCAAGCCAATAAGGAGCACAACTCAGCATTTCTTAATATTTAAGTATTATAGAATCAAACACTTAGTAGGAGGTTTCACACAAGAGAGGGAAATTTTTGACAGAACCCCTCCATTCCTCAGCTAAGGGTCAAAAGCCAAGATGGGTGTCATCAGTTCCTCCAGGCGTAGTTTGATATGGACGCCTGAAGCAATAAAGATTACATTTTCCATATTTTTGAAAACAAAAAGAGAACCAAACATAGCAGGGGTTGTGTGGGCCAAAGGTAGTTGGCGTAAAAATAACAGAATGATCTGGTAAAAAGCCATCATCAATGTAGCCAGCACTAGGGAGTGGCCTCAGCATCAGTATTGTCATCAGAAAGATCATTGACAGTGTTAGCTGGCTTTGGGGAGAGGTCTTGGAAAGGCTATCATCAGTATATCTGGCATTGGGGAGAGGTCCTGGAAATCTATCGTCAGTATAGTTGGCATTGGGGATTGGCCTCAGAAATATTATCAGCAGTAAAGCCAGAATCAGGGAGTGGCACAGGAAATATCTGATCAGATGGTGTTACTCCACCTGATCATGCTCTGAGAGTTAAGGATGCCCTTAGACCTTTTCAGCGTCTTACACTTTCAGCGCCTGGTTGGAGGTCTTCCCCTTAATTCATCCTAGTCCTGAGTGCTTTAAAAGCGGTCAGGGGCCAGGTAGTTCACCATGAGTTTTTAAGGACCAGGGTAGTCTCTTTATTGCACTAGTGGTGCTCAACCCAAAAAAGGGGGAGCTTCAATGCATCTTTATTTACAAATGGTCCAAACAAAGGATTATCAGAGATTAAAAAAATACTTATATGCCACCTCAGCTTAAAACCTAGGAAGCCATATCAGAAGTTGAGGAAGCTTTAGGGAAGCTTTTTCTGTCACCCGCTTTATTTGGTGGACCATAGCGGACAGCATATGGGTTGGGGCATCAGCAACATGCGGCATAAGGATGTAGAGCTGAGGTTTTTTCAGTAATAAGGCTGGAAGTATCCATAGTCTCAATATATTGAGCAAGTTGATGCTCAAAAAATGTAATTAAAGAAGGCACACAACTGATTGAATTGATGTGATGGTGGGTTTGGGGGTATTTAGGATTGAACATAAAAGTTTTTTCCACATCAATGAATGCGCGACTTACACCAAAAGTGAGCTCTTCAATTTCATACTTTGCATCTTCTTTAAACTCAGGAGGGAAATTGGGGATTGAAACACCCTCCACAAGGGGCTCCATCGCCCCATGAAGATGGTGACTGAGAAGAGTGTTGGTAGGGGCAGCAGCTGCCTCCACTGCCATTTTATTTATTTATTTTTTATATGCTGGATAGCCATTTTTAGGGCGAAAACGGTGTGAACGTGAAAGAGGAGGTTCAACAAAAAATTCCTCCAAGGCTAAATCAGCTTAATATAATAAGCCCAATCTTTTTCATTAATCCATACAAGAGCTTTAAATGGATTTAAATCAGCTAGTGCTGGCCAGCCGCCAGAATTGGAGAGGTGGCGGAAACTTATTGATTGTGAACTGTTGACCATGGCTGCTCAGCTGAAACTGAGTTAGCCATTGACTCAAGATTTTATATCCGGTCAAATTAGCTGAATTTTTAACATTTTCTAATATTTTTACTAGCTGCTGCCTTGAAAGCAATGCCAGAATTTGCTGAGGTTAGGAATGGGAGTATTGAGCCCCATTCAAAAAATTAGGCTGAACCAGTTACTAACCCAACGCCAGAGGGATGGTGGGAGTGGCGGAAATGGAAGCTGTTGGCACATGCACTTTGAGTGATTGAGCTCAAAACATAAGGGGCAAATGGCGCGGCCATTCTTGACGCACGCCTAGAATGGGTGATCAGGGGCAGAACTGATCACCGTGTGGGGTGAATTAAGAGGTGGGTGTTGCAATGGAATGGGCAGATCATCGCAAAGGCCTGAGGCCCTGCTAAACAGTAAGCCATTGGGGACCACAATTTTAAGCATGGTGTCTGTGCCATAAATAAAAAATCCCTCCATGATTTTGTGGCGGAGGAATTCTGAGGAAAGATGGGAGGACGACCTGGAAAATTGAGCCACAAGAGTGGCATCAGGCAGGAGTTGGGTGTGAATGGTAGTAATAGAGATATTTCTAAAAAAACTCAGCATCTTTGCTGATGCCAATGCCTGGGCCTCAGACCTGAAGCCCAGGTCAAAATAGCCCTTGAAAGGGCAAAAATTAATAAAGCTGGAAGATTTTTACCGCCGTGGCCATCTTGATGATGGCTGTACTCACATATGGGAAAAGATTCCCATACTTGACCAGGAGGCCAAAATGAAGGTTGCTCCGAGGGAGCACCAAAGGGATCTGGAGCACCGCTGTGAGGTCGCAAGATGGTGGGCTAAGTCCTGAGGTGGGATATAACGCCTGGTGGCATTGGGAGGGCTAGCAGAGCCATCCTGGGCACACTTCAGTGGCAGCTGAAGAACGCCAGAAGGCGGCGCACCACCACCCCACACTGGAGAAGCAGGCATCAATCATACCAACTTTTTCATTGGACTAAATTTGAGCAGCTGTTTTTTTTGTAAAAATAAAAAACTTCAAAAATTTTGCTTCAATCAATTATTGAAGTAAAAGAAAGGTTGGCCCAGGGTATTATTGGCGTAACAGACTTTTTAACTGTCAATGAAGTTCAAAAATGGGGTTGAAGCTGAAAATAAGCGAAGAGGTCAAAAAGTAAAAAGTTTTGGGGCAAATACATATTACTATATTGAGTTATAAAGTTTCAATATTTATAGGGCGTTTAGGGACATGGTGCCTCAGTGATCTTTGTGGCTCTGTATGATCAGGATCTTTCACTGCCTTCTGAATTGATTGCCTGGTTGGTGCCCTCGTAATACGGCATCATACTAATGACCACAGTGGTGAGGCCGCTTTTTCATGTTTTGGGAATCGTGGATGGGATTCCTAAGGTGTTTCCATCAATTCTCATACATGTGATGCTTCATGATTAAATCTATTTTTAGCACCCTCAGGGTAAGATTATTTTTGCGCTGGTTTGAGAGTCAATATGTTGTTGATTGATTTGGGAGTCAGGATTTTAGTTTGCTTGTCATCTTATATACTGACAACGCCCCCTTAAAGATCCTTTTAGAGGGGGTATAGGGTTGGAGAAACCATCCATGCACTTAATTCACATTGCCCTGATTGACGTCAGCAATGGAGTACTCTAAGTTCACTTTATGAATGACCTTGTAAGGCCAGTACAAAGAGAATTGAGCTTATTTTGTTGACCTCCAGGTCAATAGTGATAAAAGAGAATGAGGTCACCTAATTGAAAAAAGGGTAAGGAGGGTCAGCCAAAACTAAATCAGAATGTCTCCCTTCCTATAGTGGAGACGATAACTTGCATGGATAGGTCTTGAAGCAGGACAATTTCATCAGATGCAGCCCTCGTGGGTAAATATGAATTCTCAGGAGCGGAGGTCTCAAGAAAAGACTAAACGCTACTTGGGAGTCATGGGACACGTTCATATAGAGTCTCAAAGGGGGACATCTTAATGACTTGGTGGTAGCTTATTCTATAGGAAAGCAAAGAGTGGGTAGATAATGATTCCAGAAAGCAAAATTGGAGGCAGGTATCTCTCGCAAAATAGAGGCAAGGGTTACACTAACATGTTCCACCGCCCCATTGGTTGATGGGTTGAAAGGAGTGGCATATCTTAGATTAGTGCCAAAAAGCGAGGTAAGTTCTAGGGCTACCTGCAAGGTGAAATTTAGCCGTTGTATAAAATTAAAGTTAATGTGCATCAGTGCTAGTTGGAAACGGATCAATAAAGGAAGAGAACCATAGCTTGGTCAGCGGCAGCAGGGACCAAAATTTTTTGACCCATTTGGTCAGATGGTCCATGGCTAGGAGGATATATTTATAACCTTGTAGCCCAGTGGGAATAGGGCCAACTACTTCAATACTTATGGCATTGAAGGGTCCCGTCAGGGCAAAGACTGAGTGTTGATATCAATAACTGGCCCTATCTTGAGATTAGCACATTATAATAGCTTCCAGGACCTCTTATTTGATTTCCACCATTCAGTCCCAAAAAACTTGTCTTTAACCACTCGTGAGTATTCTTAGCTTCCCTATGACCAAAGTCTTATGACCCTCTAGTATAACGTCAGTTTGTGAAGAAGGAAAGACGTAAGAAAGCCATTTCTTATTGACACTTTTATATAGAAGCCCGTCCTTGATCTTAGTATCTCACGTCATTTTTTGAGCTTAGCTTGGATTTCAGGAGTTTACAATTCCAACGTTCTGGCTGTCCAAAAAATTTTACAGTCAGTCTTCCTCGAGGGTTAGGTGGCAATCACTGGCATCCTATAGAGGCCATCAACTTTCTGGTGATTTTCTCTTAAGCGATGAAAAATAGTAACCTCATAGCTCTGCAGCCTTAAGGCCCATCTGGCTAAACAGCCATCTAGGTCCTTCATCTGATGGAGCCACTGGAGAGAGTAATGATCAGTGATGATGGTAGAATGGGTGCCTTAGAGATAGAGATAAAAATGTTTGATCACTAGCAAGATAGCCAGGCATTCCCGCCTGGTAACAATATTATTCCGTTTGGCTTTACTCAGGGTCTTGATGAAATAGGACACTGGATGATTGACTGATTTTCATTGTGCCGGGCTAGGATGTCCCCAATGACAACATCACTCGTGTCAGTGATTAACATGAAAGGTTAGTTAAAACGCAGATGGATTAGAATGGCTAGTACAAAAAGTGGTTATCAACTCATTAAAATCCTGTTCTTATTCCAGTGTAAGTCTCGGAGAACGTCCTTTGGCTCTCAATTGGGTCATCTTCCCATTCCTAAATAAAAAGACACTGAAGAGGATGGTGGTACCTCTCATCACTCTAGGCAACCTTACTCACATATTAGATGAGCGATGGGTAACAGCTCGTCCGCTTTGGATCCCACCCCCAATACCCACACTTACCTTGGCAGAACTGTTGCAGGGAATTAGTGAAATCTGTGTTGAGATTACCAAACTGAAATCAGCTGGATCTAATTCAGTCAGCAATCTGGCTGATGCCCAAAATTCGAATGGCTGTAAAAGCATGAAGAATGAGATATCAGCTAAATCGCCTGACAGTTCCAATTCAATCTCCAAACCAGTTGAACAAGTACTGGGTGCTATTGACGGGGGTTTGAAGCCCTCAGATAGTAATTTGGGCATTGCGCCCAATGTGCTGCTGTTGACCAAATGAACGGTTAAACAACCAAGCACGGGCGGGTTGGCCATCCTGAACCCATTCCCAACCAAATGGACCCATCCCTATAAGGGATGGCCTTGGGGGATTCCTGCCACCTGTTGGGCCAAATACTGTCATGCTAATTGTTGGAAACATAGTCAAGCCCTGGTTCAGACGCTTGAGGTTGAACTGACAGAGACTCAGCCCACCACCAAATTTTGCAATGTCAGTTCCCAAAGAATAAACCCCCCATTCCCAAACAATTCGCCAGTTAGGTCAAATTGTGGGCCCCGACCCCATCCTGTCACTACCCAATTGACCACTAATCAATCAGTTGCATGGAACTGAGAAAATTGTTGGTTAATTTTCTTACTTTACTTTCCAAATAAATTTTTGCAAAAAAAAAATCAAATTTCCTTTATTTTCTGTTCTGACCGCATTCCCAGATGGCATTTCCCTGGTGGTCTGTCACCCTGAACTCTGGGTAGGCTCTACCATTTCTTTTGGTCACCATGGCTCCCTCTATTGCTAATTGGGCCCAGCAAGTCCGACATTTCTGAGTTTATAATGCCGCTCTTATGAATTTCTGACAACAATACATGGGGATTTTATGGCCCTATGTACAACAATGGATAGAGAGAATCCATTTCCCTATTTCCCCCGATGAGTGACCTCTCAAGCCAAGAATCTTGTCGATGATGTCCCAGTAATCTCACCTCCTGCAGTTAGAACCACTGAGTTGGGAATGGGTTCAGTGTGGTTTGCCGTTGGGATACTCCTTACCCTGTTGTTACACCACCACTCCATGGTATCACATTTCCCGGCTCCAAATCAAGCTGTACAGTTGGCAATGCCTCTGGCATTCTGGCTTGCTTTTTGGGTGTTCACACATCCTGACTGGCAGGCCAGTCTAAACTTCTTCTACCGTTTCCATGACATCCAGCCGCCACTAAAAAGGCACTTTCTTCTGAAGGAGATAATATATAGGCTCTCCAGGTCAGCAAACCAAGGGATAAACTGACTATAATAACCCATTATGCCAAGAAATGCATTAATATACCTCAATCTCTGGGGGCGCAACATCTTTTCTATGGCTTTAAATTTTGTCTGGCATGGGCTGGATGCCATCTTTTAACACTTTGTGTCCAAGGAATTCCATTTTTTATTTGAAGGAGAGAGCATTTCAATGGTTTGAGCTCTATTGAAGCCATTATAAGACGATTGAAAACTTCTCAAAGATGCTACACCTGATTATAGAAAGTTCACAAGAATACAGTGACATCATCAAGATATATGAAAACACACAATAACTTTATGTTTCCGAGGATCTCATCCATGGCGCGTTGCCAAGTGGCCAGCGCGTTACGCAGGCCATGGGGCATCCTTATGGTTAAATGGCCCTTCATTGGCTATGAGCGTGCACTTGGCTTGATCTTCAGGGGCAAGCTCTACTTTCCAAGCTTCGCTGTAAAAGCCATTTCAGAAAAGTACCACAATCTGGAAAGCAGGCAAAGAGAGTCGTCAATTCAGAGCAGAAGATAACTGTCCTTGGTGATGAAGTTAAGCCATTGATACCCCATCACCACCTAATGGCTGCCATCCTTCTTATTAACCAGTAGGAGAGGAGATGCCCAAGGACTATGTGAAGGCAACAACAGTTTGGCTTAGAGTTGTTGTTTGAATTCCTTTGACACCTGAGCCTCTTCAAAAAAACCTTTCTGGTAAGTTCAGGGCCAAAAGGAGGAACATCCCCCATCTCCAAATGAATTAGAACCCCACTCATTTTTTAAAGTTGATGACTAAGGCCAAAAATAGTTCTTAATACTCCTCCAATAATCCTTGAACTTGGCGCTATTATCCCCCAGTGAGATTCTTTACAAAATTGGTGTCAACCAGAGCCACTGACGGGGCGTCTCCAAGCCAATATCCCTTAGGCATCCAAAACTGCGGACATGTTGACGGCCTCTAATGGTCGGAGGTGGACATAGGCGTCAGGGCTATATGAGACCACTACCCTAGGTTTGTTGGTAAGGTTAGCCAACAACACCAATATAGATCTGGCATAAGCAGGATCTAGAATCCCATGACAGGTCAGAACCTCCTTAGCGGATGAGTTATCTAAATTTCGTATATCCAGCAGGTATCTGGATGGGATGTTAACATTGATCCAGGTATTGGTAAAAATCTGGGTTTTTTGGAAATAGAGTGGTCTCCCTAAATAAACATAATTGGAATGCCCTCTTATACATCAACAGCGAGTGTGGGCAGCCAAACATGAAAGCCCCTTACATGATACATGCGCGGTCAATTAGGCTCTCACTCTCTAGAGGTAAGCCCAGGCCTTGACCTCCATCTTAGCGTCCCAAGAAGTTTCAAAGATTAGGGAAACCCTATGTCCCGGTAGAGTTAGAAATTCTTTGTCAAAATTTATCACCACTAAGTAGTCTCAGAGAAACTGAGATTTAAGAAGTACTCCATAGATCAGAATATCCAGCGCGACAGTGGTGGTGTTTACACAGAGCTTCCCAAATTGGACAGGTAGGTAAGAATATGCCCCTATTAATCATGTACATTGAGGTCCAGCCATGCCATACTCAATATAATGCTGAAATTCTGGAGTGATCCTGATACGATTCATCAACTTGGATGATATAACATCTATGGGGAACCATAGTTGACTATGGCGAGAGCAGGAATCTTATACACTCAAACAGCAATGCAGTTAATTAGGCTTCTGAACTGTGGAGTAGCGTGAGAAACATGATAGAGTCATTGGAAGAAGAGTAAGCAGTAATAAACTTCTTTTTATCAATGGGTACTGAAACTTCTTCTTCAGGTTGATAGCTTTAGGTTCATTAGAGGTCAATGATAATTCTGGAGGCATGATAGGGATGTATAAGGTGCGCCTCGTCCTTCATGCTGACGGCCCTTTTTCTACCTCCTCAGCAAGTCATTTCAAGAATGCCTTAGCGTTGTGCCAGAAGCCATTGCAGTAGGTTCATTGGGGGTTAGGGAATTTTTTTAGTTTTTGACCACGTGGACCTGAGGATGGTTGAAGGAATTCAAAATGGTGGGTATGGGATGTAGGGTCATCGCAGGGACCTCATTAAGTGCCTCCTTAATTTCTCAGAAACATGTGACCGTTCTTTTGGCCAATCATAAGCATTTGAACCTCAGGATAAGATCCCAATATGGAGATGATAGCGGCAATTAAGTCATACAAGGTAATACGATTTTTGGTGGCCAAAGGTTTCTGTTGGGCGAAGAAGTGACTGGCGAACTCCATGTGGATCTCCTCTTATTCAGGCGGATACTCATGAACGCTTGTTTTTGATTGGCCAGGGTTTTATTGCTGCCAATCTATTGGACTAAGGCCATTTAGATTTGCTCCCGGGTGTTTCATTTTCAGGTGGGAGTCATAAACTCCTGAGCAGTGCTGTTAAGGCAGGAGTGGATATGCTTCACTTTTTGCTGGTCAATGACCTCATCCATGGAACTCCTATAGGCATATAGGAAAGCGGCGAAGCTTTCCTGGAAGGGGTGAACTTCTTCTTAAAACAAGGTTAAAATTAGTTACAAGAGGAGTGGAGAGGATGTTAACATCAGTAATTGGTGCAAACTCAGAGATTTCAGTTTCCGCATAGTTGTGGGGTGCCTGCTGGTCCAACTGTCATCTTAGGCCCTCGAGGTACTCCTGGATATTGTCCCAATTTTGGTTGAGGGATGAAACAGACGCCTTTGGAGCAACCTACTCTCTTAAGGCTTGAATATTGGCGCCCTGAAGAAGAAGATGAATCTCCAGGTTGGTCAAATAGGTCTCAAACCCTTGTCAAGTTTGTTCAATCTGGGAAGTGCGACTATCAGTAAGCTTGGTGAAGGCGCTAAAATTATCCATTTCATCTGAAAATACCTCAATTGAGACCTAGGGTTGAGGGGGACTCCATCTATTTGGAGTTTACACCCTTGGGCTACCTTTCAGATCTGATCCCATAAGGCGGCTAGGGATGCCAAGACATCATTTCTCTAAGGGTTATCCGGGTCTCCAGGAGTAGATGCCATGGGGCCAGAGGGCCCTTGAGGCACATGGGGACCTTCAGGTCCTTTGGGACCCACTGGATCTTCGGGACCTTCAGGCATCCTATGCTCTTTAGAACCTTTACTCCCAGAGATGTAGTTGTGAGAGGCCAGCTCCTGATAGTGTTGTTGTAGGGTCCATACCAGAACTTCAACTTGGTGGAAGCGCTGGTTTTAAGCAGTTTCAAGGAATCGGATCTTCTGACGAAGTTAGTCTTTGAGCTAGCCAGAAATTCTGTTATTCAAAACCGTTATTTGACCTTGTGATTCATTAATTAATCGTTGGTTATTTATAATGGTCTCTTGGTTGTTGTGGATGAAGGAGGAGGCCGCGTTGTAGAAATCAACAACATGGTATTGTAAAGTTTGGGTAAGCTCTAGTTGTTAAGAGGCTTCATGATGGTGCAACCCAACTAACTGGAGGAGGTGATGAATGCCAGGGTGAATAAAGATCTGAAGATAGCACTTGGTCTCAAAAGTCAGTTCTCACTGTTAATTGGGCCGATGTATAAAGATCCTATATGGTAGATGGCATCAAAGTGGCGTTGGAGTAACTTGAGTGAACGCCTGTAGGACTTCGTCATCCTCTCTGAAGGTTAAGGACTTAGAAGTCTTTTTGATTATGAGTCAAACGCGGTTACAGTAGAATCTCTTAAGGACTGAGTTCCCTAGGTAATATCTCAACGGAAATTTGTCTTTGAGGATACTCCATTTGTTTCAAACAGGCAAGGTTACTGTATAAGAACTGCAAATTAATCACTAGTGAAAAATACTAGGAAATCTGAAGGTATCTTTATTAATCAAAATTTTAAAAAAATAATTATAGGCTACTGATATATTTAGGTTCGCATAGGATAAACTTGGCGTGATAATCATAAATGAGTTTGATTGGGAGACCTATTTGGTGATGTGGCAGGTGGCTTAGATTTTCTTTGAATCAGGCTCTCTTTTTCCAGGTTGGCTGATTCTGGGGACCTCCAAATGGCAAGATCTTTACCAACTGACTCAGTGCCTTTATTAGTAGAATCAGAGGATCATTTCAGAATTTATGTTTCCTTTCGCCCATTTGATATTTCATTGTTTGCTTCAGTCTCACAGTTCATCAAATTGCTGGAGCTTCTATGACCATGTTGCAACGTGGGTTAAGTTTTAATCCAACTCAGGTCCATCCATTTCACATGATTCCTAACTATGCCACCTCAAGATCTTGCGAGGAGGGACATAACTTTAGAGGAATCAAGCATGTACCCAATTATCAATGGCACCAACTTTATAAAAGAAATTGAATGTTTGGACCACGACAGTAGATCACCTGATAAGGACCTGACCACATATTATCAATGTTATGTATGTGTCCCCTGGCAAGGTGATGGTAAAATATAATGAGGTCCCCTAATTTGAACTCAGACAGGACTGGCCACCAGGTATTCCATTGATCAGCTTCTCTTTGTCAAATAGTTCCCATGGACCTAGAGGCCAACGCTTGCAACCTAGAAGGTTCATCAGCTAATCTTCGCATGGCTAATTCAGTGGTTTCTGATGCGGAATTTTGAGTATAGGCTGCACACTAGAGGGCAAAATTTGTATTTGACCATAAAGGGCTCGTTAATGTGACATTTGAATAATTTAATGATATCTAGCACAATATGCTAATAAAGCCGCTAGTAAGTATTCATTCCCTCTTGAAATATTGGAGGAAGCTATCCTATGATGGATGGAAACTTAAGAGCTGTTCACTCGTTCTACAGCTCCATTGGTAACCAGATGATAAGGCGTTGTAAAAGAATGATAAGTAGCCATTAGAGAGTTAAAAGGCAACCACATTGCAAATAAAATTGGTACCATTGTCATACAGCAGCACCTTAGGACTGCCATAGTGACTGAATAACTGCTTTGGCAAGAAGGATAAAGTTGCTTTGGAAGTTGGGGGGCAACTGAGATAGCTTTGACCCATTTCATAAAGTGATCACCCATAAGAATGATAAAACAGTGATCATACATCGCCTTAGGTAGATATTAATAATATCAATGCTAATCATGGAAAATGAAGCCATGGGGCCTATGACATGATGCTGGGTTAGAGGATTGGGCGGGTTTTGATATGCACTAGTGAAACACATGAGTCACCAACACCCTGGACTGTCTCAATCATTCCTTCTTAGTAGCAGCAGTCTCTCATTCATTGATAGGTTTTCTTCACTGCACCATGCCGATGGCAGCATGAGCCTCCAGAGCAGATTTTGTCTAAGCAGAGGTTCGCACATATGGTAGCCAAGAGGTCCCAACTCGCTTATATAACAATCCATTTTTGACTTAAGACTAAGAAGTCATCTGTATTAAGGTTGTTGTGTTGTTGACGGCTCACAGCTCCAATCTTCCAGTTTCGCAATGAGCTCATTAACTAAGTCCTCTTTGAAAGCATAAAGTTCCAGGATATGCAATCGTGACAACCTGTCAGCGTTTTGGTGTATCATCCCTGCATGGGGGGTTATTTAGAAGTCATAATTCTGGAGCTTATGGAACATTTGGCCAATCATCTATCTGGATCTTCCACCTGCTGTAACCACCGTAGTGGGCATAGTCCATCAAGATGGTGAATTGATTCCCATATAGAAAAGGACGGAAATTTTTGATGGCCAATAACACGGTCAGACACTCAAGTTTAATTATTCTGTAATTGCGTTCCGCTCAGGTCAACGTCTTACTAATTAAGCTATGGGATAATCAACTTGTCTTGCTTCCAATTAAACCAGAATGGCCTCACGGCCACATCATTAAAATCAGTTCTAGAATGAATGGTTTATAGAAATCAGGATGTACCAGAATAGGGTCTGTTGTTAGGGATTTTCTTAAGACATCAAAGGACTGCTGCTATAAATACTTCCATCAGATAGGAAATTCTTTATGGAGGAGGTAGGTTAGTGGCTTGGTGAGCTCGGCGAAATGCAGTATAAAAGTTCAGTAGTACCTGACCATGGCAAGAAAGACCTAAATGTCACGCAGATTGCTGGTTCAAATCATCTTCTCAATAGCAGTCACCTTGTTTGGCAATGGCGAAACTCCTTTGTGGGCGACCTTATAGCTAAGGAATTCCATCTCATTCTGAAAGAAACGACACTTGGTGGGCTCTAACTTTAACGCAGCAGAGTGTAGCTGTTTGAATACTTCCTTCAAGTGGGCCAAAGGCTGGTCAACTGTGCGCGAAAATACATATGCATCGTCCATGTAGACCGGCACACATGACATCTTCATGTCGTCCAACAAGCAGTCCATGGCTCTCTGGAAATTGGCCGGGGCGTTGCACAGCCCCTGAGACATGCAAGTGGCGTTAAATAAGCTTTCACTCGCTATGAGCGCACATTTCTGTCAAGCATATGGCACAAGCTCTATTTTCCAGTACCCAAAGGCAAGTTCCATTGCGGAGTAAAATTAGAACCCAGCTAAAAGGCGTTAGGAGTCATCAGTCCTAGATACAGGTATCTATCCTTACGGGTAATGGTATTCTACGTTGGTAGTCTATTACTACATGATGCCCTCAATCCTTCTTCCACACAAGCAACAACGGCGAGGCCCTGGGACTCTGGTTTGGTTTTAGTAACCTATCATCTAATAGTTGTTTTAATTCTTTTGCGACCTGGGCTTCTTCAACTTTATAATTCTGGTAGGGGTAGGCGCGAATTGGAGGGGCTCCACCAGTCAGCTTTTGATGTGGCACCCCCTTCATCATCCCAAAATCCTCTGGCCCAGCGAAGAATATATTGGCATATTCTTTGAGTAGGGAGTCAGCCTGGTGTTTAATGCAAGTAAGCATATCACCAATTTCCACCTTGACTTGGGCTATTGTAACATTTTCATCCATTCTAAAGTCTTGCAGCTCTCCACATCATCGGACAGACTCAATTTGGTCAATGGGCAATATCTGTACATATGCAACAGGTCAATGTTGAGTATTCTGCATTTGTCAATCAGTAAAATTGACTATTTGGACAGTCAATGGGCCCTCATAAACAGGATCCAGAACTCCAGGACAGGTATTTGGTTCACAAATGGCCGAATTACTTTCTCCTTGAATTATCAATAAGTAGTCTATTAGAGTTATAACTTGGAGACCAGCCTCTACTAGGATCTGAGATTTAGGTGGTATGAACACGCGGCCAAGCGCGTATACAGACATTACTTTCATAGACTCTAAGTGGGAAGGCGGCAACTTGGTCTTTAGTCCAACAATCCAATACTCTAGCCATTTAATGTGGTCCAGGTATTCAAGTAAGCAACATTGGGGTTTCCTCTTCTCCCTTTCTCCTTAGGAACGTCCTTCACAACCAGAGAAACGCAGTACCCTAAAATAAAAGAGTACAGATCTTTGTCGCTTATTAGAGTATCAAATTTAACTAAGAACTGGGTATTATCTAGCAAGTCATAACCGTCATTTTCCAAAAATGGCGGTAACTGTAACAAACAGAGAGCCAAATCAAAGAAGAAAGGAGGAGTAGGCTCCCAGGGAGCGGGTAAAATGAGATCCCGCCATTCCATAGTCAAGGGAGTTATTCTTATCTGGTGCAACTTTTATCCTTTTAACCAACTGAGAGGAAATGATGTTGAAAGGGGATCTGGTTTCAATGGTGGCTAATATCTTCACTTGTGGACAATGACCTCTTTTCAGGTGACTTCTGTGACAAGGTGGATGATTGGGAAAATGTAGCTTTCTGGAGGGAGCGGACAAGAAAAGGCAGTATAGGATGAGGATAAGTCTATATTGAAATAAAGGATCTGGGACGTCCAATTCATCAGGTTTCTCCAGAACATAACACTCAGCGCATTGAGTGAGAGAAGGTTGAGGTTGAGGAGTTGCGTCTTCAGCAGAGGGTGCCTCGCGCCCTAAGATAATTCAACTTTTCCTGAATCATCATCTTGCTTCTTCCAACAGGAACTTTCTTGGTGGCCAAAGATTCCGCAATATGAGCATGTGTTGCACAGCGGTTTTGATCTCTGAAAGCAGCCAGCGTCATGGATATTGGGTCAATTCCCCTTATTTGGATCTTGGCATACTTCATGCTTAGGCAATCTCATTATTGACTCCTTAATGTTGAGGATGAATTTAGACATCTTTTTGGCGTTCTGGAAGTAGAGTACCAGAATGGTAATGTGTAGAAAGCAGAGAGAACAATCAAGATGGCATCATCCAGGGTAACACGGTCACAGGAAGCTAACGCCTGAGCTTCATTATAGAAGCGCTCCACAAATTCAATATGATTCTCCCCTCATCTTGTATAATACGCATGAAAGTCTGCTCACAGTTAGAGAGGGTCAAGTTATTGTTAAATTATTTTTTAAGGGCTTCCATAATGGCTGCCCACATGGTTCATGTCTTGAAATAAGGCATCATAATTTCACATGCCTTGCCATAAAAACAGGTTTGTATATGGTGGCATTTTTGCCGGTCAGTAGCTGGCTCCATTGTACCCTCATATAAAGAGGTACGGTTGAATTGTTTCAGCCCCAGGGACGTACTTCTTCTTAAAGTCAGGTTTGCAATAACTGACGGGTTCAGAGAGGACATGAATGGCAAGGAGAGTGGGTGTTCCGAGTCAGTGGGCTCCATGGTGCCTATATCATTATTTAAGGTATCCCTATCAAACTGATGACACCTCTTCCATATCATGTTGAATGGAGAGTATCATTCATTGACGTCCTTAAGGGGGCCTTATAATCCAAAAGTTGGCGTAGACTCTTGATCTCTTCAGACTGTTGGGCCATTTGTTTGAAGATACCATCCTGTTTAGCTTCAATTGTTTGTTGTCGAGTAATCATCCGCTCAATTTGGCAATTTTCTTAGTTTTGGGAGGCGACCATATTGTCGCAGGTACCATTAATTTTCACATAGTGGTTTTATAAGGAGATGAAGGTCAAATATGCATCCAGATGTTCCCCTTTGATATTCATCTCAGCTTCTTGGGCCACTAATAGTAGTTGTCATTTGAGAGCTTTTAATTGGGCTTTGTGGTCATCATTGATAAAATGATCCAGCAGGTGAAGAGGTGACTGGAGGACCTCAGGTACCTTCAGGCCTAGGGGTCCTTAGTCTCCTTCTCTCCCAATGGGCCTGTTCCTCTATGGGCCTCATGTTACACTGCAGCTTCTGGAGTTGGCATCATTTCAAGTCGTTCACTCAGCTTCTGTATATGGCCAAAAAAATCAAAAATTTGAAAACCAGTCACTTTGTAATCTTCAGAAATTTCGTTGAGGAGGGTGGATAAAGAACGTTCCACTCTTTTGTCCATGCCAGTGGGCAATTGGACCATCCGCTGTGCAAATTTATTCTTCAAATATTGGATGACTCCACTGTCAATTTGTGAAGGTGGCATTGGATTTCATTAAATTACTGGCGGTTACTCAAAATAGCCTCTCAATTATCTCAACCAAATTTAGAGATGGCGTCATATAACTCAAGGAGCTGGGAGTGAATATGGTGGGTTAATAATAAACTGTTGCTGCATCTCCATGTGATGTAGTGCGAGCAACTGCATGTGTTGGTGTAAGGCAGGATGCACAAATTGTTGATGGTACAAATCCGTATGGTTTGGTCCTATATCACTCCTCAAAAGCTCTGCGGAAGAACAGAATCAGCGCATTTAAATAGTCTGGGTAGAGCTTCTATGACTAGTTCTCCCACTATGGGTTACAACTTTGCCTAGAAGCTACCAAATTGTTTGGGCGACGTTGGGATCCTCAATTTGATAGGTGGATTCATCAGGAATCAAGATAGTTTTAGTCATCGTCTTGCGGAAATCAAGTTCTTGCAATTAAGGTAGCATCACATCCTGATTATTAAGAGAGACCCATATGGTCAAATTCATTTTCCCCTCTATATTGGAAGGACTGTTTTTGATGGAGTAGTTCATAAAGAAGATAAGCTTTCTCCAGGATCCTTGGAAGGACCTTATGGGGGAGTACCAGTTTGTAGGTCTTTGTTGTCCTCTCTGAAGGTCAGGGCCTTTGAAAGTAGTTCAATTAGTAATAAAATAAAGTTACAAAAGAATCTCTTAGGGACTGAGTTTCTTAAGACAATCTCTCAACAGAAAATCGTCGTTGAGTCTATACTATTTGCTATGAACAGAAAAGGTATTCAGTATAAGAACAGGCTAAATTATTACTAGTGAAAAAATACTATTAAATTAGAAGATAATTTTATTTCAAAATTCAGAGATATCTATAGACTGCTGAGATATTCAGGAGAGCCTAAGGGGAACTATACGTGATAATTGGGAACACATATGGTAAGGTGACCTCTTTGACAATGACAGGTGGCTAGGTTTTCTTTCAATCTGACTCTCTTTTGCCAGAGAAGATTATTTTGGGTAGCTCCAAATGCAAGATATTCACCAGCTGGATCAGTGCCTTTGTTAGTAGAATTTGCGAATCCTCCCAGTATTTGAGTTTTTTCGCCCATTTAAAATTTCATTATTTGCGCCAGTCTCAATGCTTATCAAGTTGGTGGAGCTTCTATGACCAAATTGCGGCTTATGTCAAGTATAGATCCCTCTCAGATCTGTTCAATTCTCATGATTCCAAACAGCACCCACATAGTAAATGCCATTTAGTAACTGTTGAATAGTGTTGCTAATGTTCTTATACTGAAGTTGATAAGTTTACCATCAACCGAAGGTAGAGAGAACTGAACAGTAACTTAGAGTTCTAAAGTTTCAGGCTGTATGGACGGTACTTCATAACATGAGGAACTAATCCATTAAACACCATTTCTCAACTGATCAGCTTACTTTTTAAAACTGCAGGTATTAGCCATTGTTTTTTATTTGACTGAGGTAAGCTGACCAGGGGATGGAAATTACCAAACTAAAACTAAATATTATAATAATAAAAAAACAATTCAAACAAAATGCCCAAAATGGACGGATCAATTGAATCATACCTATCAAAATATCCAACCAGGTGGGCAGCGAATACTGCTATCCCTCCATGGTGGATGGGGAGAGGGGATCGGGGGCTCATCTTTGGCCACATCCATCTCATCCAAGAGTAGAAACGCGTGTTAAGGCAGATAGTAAGGGTGTGGGGGCATTTGCGGTATGGGGTTCGATATTCTTAATGACTGGAACTTCCAAATAGTTGCCAGCCATCATAATGGCAACGATGTATTTGGCCAAATCGTCTTCAGCTTTGAGGCGAGCATCTGGGAGTTTAACAGATGTGGTAATGTTGAATCAGGTTATTTATGCTTTTGGATTCCGTGCTACTGTTACTACGTTCTGGATGGCTTCAGTGACGTTTTTGTGTAGAGTTTTCATATTGATCTTACTTTGTGTAGTAAGATCTTTGGGAATAATGGGAGGTGGAATTCCTCCTGTGAGCGCAGCCACAGATTTGGCGGCAGCTTTGCGGAGAGGATGTCAATCTGGTGTGGCAGCTGCTTCTAATGCAAGCTGGTGGTCACAGTAGAACGGTTCAGCGTTAGGTTGTGGGGCATATTTCTGATGTGAAAATTTTTCATCCCATTCTGCATTACAGAACCTTTCAACTTGCAGCGACAGTTCATCAATGACGTTGCCTGATTCATCAATTTCAGCCAATTATTCCCATGGGTTTTGGTGAATTGGATTGGGGAATCAGCGTACAGTTGAGGCTTGTTTAATTCATTTGCTGTGACGGTCATGGCGCTGCCTGACCGCCACATAGCCCTGACCCCCCCTAAGGCGGGGATCACAGCTAATAGTGTCGCACTAGATATACATAAAAGCATAGGGCTCAAGGGCAATGACCCTTGGAAATGGCATTCTGACAAATCAGATGTTACAAAACTGACAAAACCTCATGGCAAAGGTGACAAAATTTGACGTAAATGTCAATTGGGACAATTAGAGGCCGCCAACCCAAAGTCTGAGGTCCCATGTGTAGCAATTGGCGATGGCAAAGAGCAGCCCAGCGAATCAGAGGCTGCCAAGCCAAATTATGCCAAAAATGGAAGCGACATGAATCACAGCATTGGGCAGCTCAGCGAATCAGGAGCTTCCATGCCAAATAACACCAAAAGAGGAAACGTCGGCATTTGGCAGCTCAATGAATCAGGAGCTGCCAAGATGAATAACACCAGAAAAGGAAATGATGGCATCGGGCAGCTCATTGAATCAGGAGCCACCAAGCCAAATCCACCGCTCGTCAAAATTACTGAGAGCCAGGTGAAGAGCAGCCCAGCGGATCAGGGGCTGCTGGGCTGAATTATCCCAAAAATGGGAATTTTGGCAATAAGGTTGAGACGAGCTCTGATTCATCCTTGATGGATGGAAATATATGCGAAAAAGTTTCCATAATGCCACGGGTACTCAATGGATGGTCTATAATGAGCCTAGATGAGAATATTGGAGGCTGAGATTCTCATAATAGGCTCACAGATAGTCCGCTGCCTGCAGACTCTGTGGGGTCCAATCTCCCCATATCCCCTGTTCCCTGATATAAAATCAAACCAAGAAGAGGTGTTTAAGACAACTTCATCTTCTAATATATACAATAAAAACCTTAAAAATTGAAAAATAAAATTTTGAATTTTCGAAATCATCTATTTGAGATTTGGAGGAAAATCGCGGATTTTGAGTGAATCAACATGAACCATTCCTTGGAATTCAACAAAGCTGTCGCCTCTCTGTATGCTCTCATTGGAGGCCAAACTGCCCTCCTCAGTGTGAGCATCATCCTTACAGTGTTCCAAGGATATATAAATCGCTCAGCAAGCCAATGAACGAGGGACCTCACCACAGCGGCCCTCTCTTGCCTATGGGCCCTCACATGGGCCCTCTTGCCCAACTGCTTTGTGGCAATGTGGAGAGAACCCGTTTGTCACATTAGATGAAGTTCATTCAACATCATCTCCCTTTTATGGGATGGGTCGGGGAGACCACATGAGAGAGCCCTACCTGCCTGGTATGAGCACACTACCACTCTCCTGATGGTCATCTTCTCCATCCTGTTCCTGCTGAGGGAAGCCACTCGTCTCCTCCCATCCTAAAAGAATTCAATTGCTTG